>SNQJ01S0189916.1:0-18168 GCA_010110895.2 Picea sitchensis
GGTGCATCCCATTTGAGTACCAGATCACCCTGCTCGAATTCTTTCTTTTTGCTCTTCCTATCAAAAGCCTGCTTGATATTCTGTTGATGATTATAGGCCCTGTCCATGACCTGTTCTCTGATCTGTTGCACTTCCACCATCTGATGAATCCTTCTGACCATATGGTCAGGCTCTCCTTCAAGGTCCTGGAGGAATTTCACCACAGATATGGCGAGCTGAGTAGAGAAAATGGCCTCTGTCCCGTAAACAAGTTGGAAAGGTGAGATGCCCAGGGACTTCTTTGTTGTCACTCGGTCAACCCATAGAGAAAATTTGAGCTTAGAATCCCAGGCCCTTTTCTTGTCCTCCAGTAATTTCTTAATGAGCTTGATCAGGCTTTTATTGGAGGACTCTGCCAGTCCGTTTCCCTGAGGATAATAGGGAGTAGAGTGAATCAGTGAAATCTCAAACTGTTCACAGAACTTGATCAGAGGCTTAGACCTGAAGGGGGCAGCATTGTCAGTGATAATTCTGCTAGGGCAACCAAATCTGGCTATGATGTCTTCCAGGAAGCTGATAATTACTTTGTGGGAAGTGCTCCTGGTGGGGACAACCTCTATCCATTTGGTGAAATAATCTGTCGCAGTCAGGATCCATCTGTGCTGGCCACTTGAGGGAGGATGAATTTCTCCAATGAAGTCTAATCCCCACTGCTGAAAGGGTGTTGTAACTATAACAGGCTTTAATGGCATAGATTTGAGCTGCTGCTTACCTGAGAACTTCTGGCATTTGATGCAAGCTCTGATTTCTCTGTAGGCATCAGGGAATAAAGTGGGCCAGTAATACCCATCTCGGAGGATCTTATGGGCTATGTTATTCCAGAAATGACGACCCCCACAAAGGCCACTGTGGAAATCAAATGTAACTTTTTGGGCTTCTCGTGGGTCTAGGCACCTTAAAAATACCCCTAAAGGGTCTTTCCAGTACAAGGTTTGGTCAATGAGGCAATATCTGACCGCCTTGAGGTTTAAAGCTCTCGCCTTGCTCTTTTCCATTCCATCAGGAGGCCTCAATTCTTGCAGAAAATACAAGATATCCTTGTACCAAGCGCATGCTGCTAGTGATAAGGCACTCTGGAAATGCGCGTTGGACGACTCATCTTTCTCGTTGATGAAATTAATTCCCAAGGCTCTGCAATTGGATTCAGCCAGCAACTTGGCTAAACCCTTCCCCTTTATCAACTTGGTGGGCTTGATCTCCAGATCAAACTCTAGGATCTTGGCAATCCACTTACCTCTTCTTCCGTCTATGTCAGGCTGTATAAGAATGTCCTTCACAGAAGCCAAAGGGACATATGCAGTGATCTTTGAATGCAAGACATAGACTCTGAAATCTCTGAGGGATTTCACCAAGGCATAAGCCTGCTTCTCCATGATCTCATACCGGAGTTTTGCATCTCTCAATGCCTTGCTAAAGAAGGCAATATGTTTCTCTCACCCTTGATCATTTTTCTGTAATAAGACTGCCGCTACTGTATCACAAGAAGCAAAAGAAAAAATCAGGAAATCTTTAGAATAATCAGGACTGATTAGCACAGGTGCCTCAGTCAATGCCCTCTTTATCTGGAAAAAATATTCCCTGGGCTTAGTAGTCCATTTCACTTCATTTCCTTTCCTGAGCATGGTTGTGATGTGTTTTACCAGCTCAGCAAAATTTGAGACGAATCTCCTCAGAAAATTTATCTTCCCCAAAAAGGCCTGAACTTCCTTCTTAGATCTGGGAAGTGACAGGGTCTGAAGTGCTTCTACCCTGCTAGGGTCAATCTTTACTCCCTCTACTGACACTATATGGCCTAATAGCTTCCCTTCATTCATAGAAAACAAAAATTTCTTGGGATTCAGGGAAAGGCCGAACCTGCGACACTTCGAAAAAACTCTCCTCAGGTGGCAAGAGTGTTCTTTATCAGACTTGGAGAAGACTGTTATATCATCTAGGTAGATCACCACAAACTTATCTTTCTCCCCGATGAAGGCTATGTCCATGGCTCGCTGGAATGTGGCCCCTACATTCATCAACCCAAAAGGCATTTTGGCATACATAAATGTGCCCCAAGGAGTGGTGAAGGTCGTTTTTTCCCTGTCCTCAGGCATGACTAATATCTGATTGTAACCATAAAAACCATCAATCATGGATATTCTAGATGCACCAGTGACCTTCTGCAATATGTGTTCCATGTTGGGCAGAGGATAATTATCTTTCCTTGAGCTCTTGTTTAGGTTCCTGAAATCAACACAGAGTCTGATTTCCCCACCCTTCTTTCTTACCGGAACCAAATTGGCTACCCAATCGGAGTATCTGAAGGGGACAATGATTTGGGCATCCAGCAGCTTCTTCACCTCTTTCTCCTTGACAGGTAGCAACATGGGATTTATATGTCTTAGCTTCTGCTTGAATGGCTTAGCCTCTTCTCTCAACGGGATCCTGTGCTCAATGACAGATGTGTCATACGTCTTGAGGTCTTCGTAGGTCCATGAAAACACATCAACAAACTCCCTCAGCAACCCAGTATATTCGGCCCTCTGCTCCTCGGTCAAACTCCTTGACAACTTGACAAACTTAAGCTCCTCTAGTGTACCTATTTTTCACTCAGCCGTGTCAGCATCATCACTTGAAACTCTACCCTTTACTGCCACATCATTCCCATCGAACAACCTTTCTAATGGGATTAGTCCTTTCGGAATGTAATTGCTCGATAGTTGAATAATCTCGTGGTTAGCAATTTTATTCAAAAACTCCCCAGGGTGATGGTCACCTTCCATGTCAGGATCCTCATCTATGTGCAACGCAGAAAAGTCATCAACGGATTGGAGAAATTTTTCGATCTCCAGATCATCTTCAAATACCTTCCAATGTTTGACATTGTCCGGTACAGAGGGTCTATATCTTATTTCAACATCAGATTTGACCATAGGCGGCAGAGGAACTTCGAGCAAACTAGCTGAGACAGCTAAAGAATCGACTGAAGTATTTTCTTCCCTTGGAATGAAAGAAATGTTAAAAGCCAAGAAGAAATTATCAACTAGGTCCCACACCTCATTTCTGTAATTCTTGAGCCGGGGATTTTTAGCACGATAGGCATTTCTAACCTACTGGATAATCAACTCAGCATCTCCAAATATTGCTATCTCTTTAATTCCCCTCTCCTTTGCAGCCCTCATACCCAAAACAAGAGCTTCATACTCTACCACGTTGTTGGTGGTGTCAAATTCCATCTTATATGACAGGGATATGGTCTCTTGAGCAGGTGACACAAAAACCACCCCAGCTCCATCGCCTTCTCGGGAAGAGGCTCCATCAAAAAACATTTTCCAGATGGGGGTGATGGAGGGAGGAACTCCCGGGGAATCAGTGGGTTTCTTTCTGAGTTTCAGAGGAGGCTCGGGGGCATGGGTGAGCTATAGAAAACAGGAACCTAAATCAGTGTCCAAGGCAAAGATGGGATGATTGGTAGGGTTGGCTTCATCACTGATTATATAGGCCAGCTGGGCTTCCCTGTATAGTCTTCTATGCTCTCCTCCAAACACTGGGATAGTAGCATATGTGAGGTCCATTTTCAAGGTTCCCCCCAGTCTCTTTATCCAAGATCTTGATAACAACATACCAAACTTGGGGGGAACATCAGCCACTACGATATCCATGACCACACTTTTCATGGGCAGTTGAAACAAGGTCACAACCAGATCCTTAATAACTCCAAGACACTGAACTCTCCTGGAGTCAAAAGAATAGAGGTCATGATAGGCTCGTGTGACTTCTAGCCCTAGCTCTTCCATGACGGTTTTGGGCATGAGGTTGTGAGAAGCCCATGAATCCATGAGGCAATTATGCAGCACTTTGTCATGTATATTCAGGGAGGTGTAGAAGGGGGGGGATGAATCATCCATGTCTTCTACCATGGGACCTAGGACAACTGCTGACCTTTCATCTTGGAGGTTTATGGAGTCTATGGGAGGGCATGAGGCTTCAGATTTCAAAATCTCAGAGAAGCATTTTTTGAACTCTTCATGTTTGATTAGGTCGGTGAGGGGCACAGGGATTCGGACCTTTTGAATCTCATGCTCAAAATTAAAAGAAGATGTAAGTTTTGGGATTTCTCTTATTTTAGGAACATGATTGTGGACAATGGGAGAGAGGGGTTGAGCCTTCTTACCTCTGTGACTGTCTGCTACTTCATGAGCAGGCTTCTCTGTTCTAGTGGACTACTCAGGAATATCAGGTGCTGCTGTCCTTTTGTCAAACCTCAGGTTATACCTGCCTCGGCCGCCGCTAGCCTTGTCTCCCTTGCTCAATTCATTTAGCTGACTATCCATGAGAGACACTTCGTAAGCTGTTTGAGTGAGATGAGGAAAAGGAGGGGTGTCTTCCAAGTAGTGGATTTCAGGATCAAGCTCATCTGTTTCTATTTCTTCCTCATTGGCCACCAAATTGTTCTGAAAAGGGGCCTGAATTCTCTGGTCTTCTCTGTCTCTTCCCCTTTCTCTGTGCATAGTCGGGGAAGCAATATTATTTGGCCTCCTGAAACCTCCTTTATTTTCAGCGCTCTGAGGGCCCTTGTACACTTGCCTCCTTTCCACCTTCAGTCTCTCCATCTCTTCATACAGGAACTTCATCATCTTGGTCAGTTCATCCACTTGAGTGTGGGGCAGCGATGGGCCAGAAGTTGAGGCTTCGGACTTTCCCTTTCTTCTGTCTGCGTCGGCCTTGTTCCTCAGTCTGTCGGCTGCCAATATGTTGGATTCCACTTCTATGGCCGCATCTTGCATTTGAGCTAAGGAAGTGGCTCTTCTCTCTCTCAATAAAAGGCAGAAATCAGGGTCAAATGCACCAGCATATGAAATTTGGGCAGAGGCTTCCGAGGGCTTGATCTCTGCAGGAATCTTGTTATACATCTTATTGAATCTTTTGGAGAAATCAGAGATAGAATCTCCTTCCATTTTCTTCAGAGACCCAAACTCTGTCATGTAATACATGTAATCCTTCCTATCTCCCCACTGCCTCAGGAAAACACTATCCAGGGCTTCAATTCCAGCAATAGATCCGGGGGCCAATCCCCTGAACCATTTCCTCACCTCGCCATCCAGGCTCTNTCATTTTCAATGTTTAGGTTTTCTGCATAACTGTAGAAAGCAGCCAAGTGCTCTTACGCAGTTATGTCTCCTTCCCCAGTGAACTTGGGCATGTACTTCAAGTAGTCTCCAGCAGGGAGAGGATTCATAGGATGAGGTAGGATTAAGGGAGCGTATCTGGCAACAACTATGGCATCCATTCTATTCAGAGGGGGAATGAATCTCGAAGTGGAGTGGGAAACAAGAGAGGATTCAAGGAGAAGGCTAACAAACTCAAGTCAGCAGGTGCTTCTCTTTGTGCAGGAGTGGGGAATTCTTCTATAGTCCCAGGTCTACGCCAAGGAATAGCTTCAGAGGAGAGGGGAGTGACAAGAATTTCTCCCTCCAAACCCAGACCAGGAGGGGAAAACTCAGCAGGAGCACTCACAAAATTTAAGAAACGGGAAACCTCTGAAGGAGGTCTATTAAGAAAGTGCGGAGGAGAAACAGAAGTTCTCACAGAAGGAGATGGTAGATTACCTATTTCGGCGATGGAAACTTCTTTTGCAGAGCTCTTTCCTCTTCTGAGAACCACCTCTGGGTCAGCTTCAGGTGTAGCTAGAGGTAGCTGTGGATGTGACTGCGTATGTCTGCCTCTGGAAGCCACAATTAGAACAGCGGGTTCGCTCCAGTGGAGTCGTCACAATGGAGTTGCCAGGTGCACAGTAGCAATCTCAATAGTTCTGATATCTGATGCACCTTCAAAATCAACTAATCATTGTGATTCAATCCCGGGGAAAATATTCAACTTCGTCCCCGACAGTGGCACCAGAAATGTTAGCATCAGAAGTCACCCCTGGATTGCTTGCAGGAGAAGAGCCCGACACCCATCAGTTTAATGTCACGGTTTGTTTGTAAAATGGATGATCAAATGGAGGTAAACTCAGGCCAACATCATTTTAACTCTGAAACTAGGCCAGGCATGCATGGGCGAGTGAGGTCTTAGATAAACTTCGAACAGTGAGTTGTAATAAGGGTGAGTAGGTGGAAGACTTGCATGAGAAGAGTGCAGGGGTCTGTTATAAACATCAGGTTTCTTAACAGACTGTGAGAAGAAACGTCCAAAGGAAAGATCTTCTTACATTCAAATGCAGAAGACCAGAGAATACGACAATGCAACAACAAATCATTTATCATAACATTACTGCAACAATTCATGCGAATCAGTTGATCATGAACTCTCTGGTGTAAGGTGAAAATATAGACGGAGCAGGAAAACTATTTTTCATAAAACAAGAAATCTCAAACACAGATGCATAACCATAGAACTAGAATGGTTGTTAAAACTTTTATATTCGGGAGCTTCGCTCTACCATCGATAGATACAAAAATGGTGAAAACGCCTTCATATACTCAAAACAACAACCGCAACAGAATCGAGACGTTGCATTAAAAGCTTTGCATCTGCATGGCTTCTGACAGTCAACACCTGTAGTCTCTGAATGATCATGCAACTTAAGGCCGACGCAATCGAACTCCTGACAGTTCCGTAGGCGAATCGACGTGCCTTTAATTTGTTGTCGGGCTTTCCCATTATGGCAGAGGCGATGTCTAACCACCACCAACTACTTCAATAACTGCTTCATTGGGATTGAAGATGGCCCAACCAACTCGACACTTCTGCGACGTGGAAGACCCTTCGTGCTGCCACCTAGATCAACTGAACGGTCTGATGGATAGGCGGGGAGGCCAGCGCGAGGGATGGGGCGCATAGTGGGAGTGGTGGCACCAAGACCATGAGGGCGTGATAAGAAGTGATGAGGCGTGAGAGGGACGACAGAGAAAGACACATGGCAGAAGACAATAGGCGGAGGGGGCAGGAGATGAGATATAATGGGCTTGCTTTTAGCGGGAGGCTGACATGGAAAGGAACGGGGCACGTGGCAGGTGGTGAGTGGATGATGAGATGGACTAAAAGAGTGGAGATGGGGAGACACATGGAAACCAGGGAGAAGGGCCCACGTTGATCTAAAACAGAGCAGCTGAGAAGGGTGGGATCGCCTGAGCGTCGTTGATCTGGGCGCTCTGGTCTCGGCCGTCAGGAAGATGCGTGCCTGATTCCAGACCCCCCCACCCGGCTTAAAGGTAGAAAGGCGGGGGGGTCTGGAATCGCCTCGAGCGTCGTTGATCCGAGCGCTTTGATCTCGACCGTCGAAGAGGTGCACCCCCGATTTCGGACCCCCCATTCCGCTTAAAGGTAGAAAGGTGGGGGGCTCCGGAATCTGATGCGCGCCGTTGATCCGGGCACGTGAAATCGTGCCGTCCAGAACTGATCTCCAATTAAACACGGATGCATTTGCGTCCCGATATTAGGACAAGTGGGTTTTTTACCCATTCTTTCGCATTTTACCCCCCCCTTACCAGAAATATCGCTAACACAAGGTAATCATTCCTGACATATTATTGGTGGAATGGTTTACTAAATCACTTTTACCCCCGATCGCTCGTAATGTCGCTATGGGTGGCGCAGTCACCGAGGAAGAAACCATTGCTTGGGCTCAGTACTTAGATTTGGTTTATTCAAAATCTGGTACTTTTTATGATTTGCTTCCGAATGCTGCTCGAGCTAATACCAATCCATCCAAGCCATCATCCTCATCTCATGCAGACGGTGTTATCGGTTCCATCAAAACTCAATCTAGTTCCCAATCGACCACACTCTCCTCTACCTCCCCCCAAACGCAGATCGCTGAGATGAATGCAGTTCAATCTTCCCCTTCACAACAATCCGGAGGTAAGAAGAAGACAATAAATAAATAAATAAATACTAATAACAATGAATAACCAAAAAATCAAGCTCAAACATCTGCTACCAAAAATAAACCACAACGAAAATTGAAATTCTTATGTATCATTTGTGGTGATGATCACTACACTCGAGATTGTCCACATTGCAATGAAGTGGCCAAACTTTTCCAGGGAAATTCACAACCCTCTATTCTTACTCAGTCTTTTCCACAACAACAATCCATGGTTGCTCAAACCCCCTCTCCTGGGGGTAGTTCTAGCCATCCTTATGATGAGGCCTCGATGAGTGCACATATTTATATGTTTAATGGGATTAATTTGAACACTCGCTCTAAGACATAAGACACACCAGGTAGCCCTGACAAAGGAAAAGACACTAATGGTATCAGTACTTTACCAGATCCATCATCGTCCTCCATTAGTCCTCCATCGGTTAATCCTCCGTCTGGACCACTTCAGATTGAGAAACCTATGTTCGACTCTATCTTACGCCCTCCTAAGAGCACTATCTGCAAAGCTACCTTTAATCCTAGTTCACGTGCCACCCAGAACTACAACATTGTTGAAGATTTGGTTCAAGAATCGTGTGCTATGTCTGCGTTAGAAGTTCTACAACACTGCCCCAATCAACGTAGAATTCTCTTGGCCACTATTGGCATTGTTGATCCTGAGTCATCCAACCATATCATGTTTAACCTGGACAATTATGCGTCTCGACTCTCCCACCAACTTGCTTTCCAAGTTGATGTTGTTGTTCACAATCAACAAATCCACCGAACTATATTGGATGAGGGAGCCTCAACTTGTGTCATGTCTTTAGCATGTTGGAAAGGTTTTAAATCACCCGCACTTAACAAATCCCCAACAATGTTAAGTGCCTTCGATGGGCGAGTTTTTCATCCCCATGGGATTTTACAGTCCCTGCCCATCCAATTGGGTGGCAAAACTGTCACTGTTGATGTCGAGGTAGTCGATGCTCCCCTCGATTACAACTTGTTACTTGGAAGAATTTGGTTTTATGCTATGACTGTTGTTGCCTCGTTGGTCTTTTGATGTGTAAAATTTCCTCATCAGGGCAAAATTGTCATTGTTGATCAGTTGGATTTCTGCACGATCGATGTTCGCACTCCTGCTACCAACAACATTCCTTTCTTGGGAGACCACAAGATCACGTATGAAAGTGTTGGTGTTGGATTACTAAAATATTCTATCCTCATGGGTACCTTCCCTACACCACTTCCACCGACTACACATCATATTTCCACCGTCGATATGATTTCGACCGGGCTTATCAATCTTTGGAATCATCTGACTCTTGGATTGTACCTAGTCCATTGGAATTTGATGCACTAGGTGACACCGTGCCACTTAGTCCAGCCGAAACATCATACATTTCTATCCAATCCGCTTCTCCCTCGTCAGATGACCAACATCTATTGGCACCCGACAGTTCCTTGATGCCATCACTCTTAAGTTCCTTGTTGTTAGCGATCGACTACATTTCCCCAATTTTTCCCTCGGATGAATCTATTATGGAAATGTTGAAAATTGACAAGCTACCTCAGGATGATAACCATCATTGATCCTATTTTCTTCCCCCTCATGAAGATATTCGGGCAGATATACAGTCTATCTCCCCTACTGATGTCGATTTTCCATCATCTCCCATGCCTTCGACTTCCGATGATTTGGATCCGGTAGTTGACATGGTGATTTCTTTGGTAGGGCTATTAGATCCTGATCTCCTTACCCTTGTCGCGACCCTCGACATGTGTTCCTTCCAGATTAATTTTCTTCCATCCAGTGAAGATCTCTTGGAAGCCATGACTGAGTTTTGTCCCTTGACATGGTATCCTTCCAGAGCGTTATTCTCTTGGAATCCATGATCAAGGAGAGGTCAGGAGCATAGTTTCTCTTCTCTGTAGCAAGCTCGTTAAAAAATGAAAGAGAGGTTACGAGCATACTTTATTTTCTTTGTATCAAGATCGTTAAAAAATGAAACAGAAGCATTGAGCATAGTTTTCCTCTCTGTAGCAAACTCGTTAAAAAATGAAACAACAATCTGGGGATTGCACGTAGATCCCTAAGCATAGTTATTTTTCTGTGTCAAGCTTGTTAAAAAATGAAACAGTCACCTCTCTTGAACCTTCATTTCATCCCCTCTTATCCTCTTTCTCCCTCTAATAGAGAAATTGGTGACAACCTCAACATCGGTGAATAAATTGAAGCTTGGAGGGCATGCCTCCAGCCTTTTATGATCATTCAGGAGTTAATACCCCAGCTTTCAAGCTGGGGGCATACCCAGCTTAGTCTTTGTTCTTTCTCGTTCTCGTAAATACATGAGAATGCAACCAGGTAAACTTTTATCTCTTTTTCAGACCTGCATGGATATACGAAAAAGGAACCCCCCAGAGTCGTCTTTGAGCTCTTTTCAGACTCTCTAAACATGAAAAAATTGTCGAGTGATCTTGCTTCCTTTCCCACTCATTAAAAGCTTTGAAAGGGCATCTTTGGAGTGATAATTTATCCCTTTTTTGGCCTCGCGAGACTAACATTATGAAAAAGGACAACATTGGAGTCGTCTTTAAGTTGTTTTCAGACTCTCTAAATATGAAAAACCATCGATTTTACTTTCTCTGGACTCGTTAAACGATCATACATTAAAGGGCCCATATGGTACTGAACCCTTACTTCTTCTAGTTATCTAAACAAAGGAAGAAGGACTTACCGAAGGTGAGTCATATCGAGCATGTGTTACCCTCCTCGAGCTCATTAAATTAAAAAGAGGTACTCGTCTATCTGGATGGAGGGGAAATTGAAAGAAGCAAGCCAAGCAGTTTTTTGAGAACACTAGTAGTAAACGATTGCCCTTGAACATGACAGTTTGTCTTTGCACGCATTTTAATCCATTGAACCTCTATACTGAGCCAATCCTCTGAGTTTCTTTTACTCCTTTTGGTCACCTGACGAAAGTCATAGCATCCACTGCATTATCAAGTTTTGGTCCATGTCACGTTTCTGCTGATGTGTCTCAGTGTTCAAGGGAAGTATCTGCCTCGAGAGTCATCCATCACAAATAACTTGTTTCAATACCCATGTCATTCCATGTTCATTCGATATACCAATTACATCTCTGTTTCAGTTTCGTGTCATTGATGGGGGATACATCAAGGCCCTCCTTCGACGAGTCTATTCATGTTGACTTCAACACATTATCCAAGAACTAGACTTAGAAACCAGTTAGTACCTTGGGACCTGCATGCCTCAATGGCAGGCCTCCTTGTGTCCAACAGTGGGTTTACATCATTGACCTCTGATCGGATGATTCCATGGATGTTAGACTTCAGCTCATCTATTCACATTCGTCAGAATGTACTAGAGTACCTTAGGAATCATTGACATCAATGGTGATTTCCCTCGTGCTTGTTAACGGTTTACATCATTGACCGGTAATCAAGTGGTTTCTACCATGTTCGACATCAGGACATCTATTCACATGGTTATATTTGTACTACATCGGAATCGGTAAGAAGACCCTGGGTTGATTCATCACTCTTATATGTACTTTGCCCAGGTTGCGAAGGAGTTCTTTTGAACTATGACACATATACTGTTACATAGATCCACTTTTTATTGGTCCTGGATATGTCTTGTCATCTCGTAGATACATTGTGTATTCTTCATGGCTACGATCAATTCAGGTCATAGGACCATAGATCCACATTGTATCTTTAGTGGCTATACATTTTGTCAATATAATTATGGATCCGCAGTGTATTTTATGGCGGCCATACCTAAAAAGTCTTTATCACTCAAGCATAGGTATGTCTGCTTTGGGTTTGAAACATGTCATAATATTTGTTTGATGGTTGTGTGCATATTTTTTTGGTCTCTCTGCGTCCATACCCTTGCTCAAAAAATTCTACAAAGTACTTCAGTCATCATCATCTTCTAACTTCATACTTTGGGGGGCAATCTGCTACACCTCAAAATTACTCACTTTGATAGTGTCACAAGTGTCGTCATTACAAGTGTTGTAAGTGTCGCGTCTTGTCCGCAAGTGTCACATATTGACTACAAGTGTTGCAAGTGTAACAAACAGTATACTGCCATATTTCCTATTTCATGCCTCTAACGACATCACAAAGACACTTAAGACACCTCAAAGGTTAGTTTGGAAGATGAAAAGTCTCTTGACAGGGAGTACAAATCCTTTTTCATTGAGAAAATCACTAAAAAATTGATTTTTGGAGAGGATCGCTCCCCTACCCACTGTTAGGGAGCACTGGCGCACCCTGAGCCTCTTTGGGGAGTGTTTGAGCGCTCTGTACACCCCTTTGGGGGAGTGCTACCCTCTTTTGAGAAAATTCTGGGTTTGTTGAGGCAAATTAGGGAAGATTCCCTCAATTCCTGAAGGTAGTTGGATTCGAATAGATGGTCAAGGCATGATCTTAGGGGAGATCCTCAACTGAAGGAGAGGAATCCTCAACTCATACCAAAGATATCTCAAGTGGTTGGACCTCTCCAAGGTTATATAAGGAGGCCTTCTCATGGTGAAAGGGACAAGGACAATTGATAATTACATCTAACCTATGATCTCATGAGTGAGATGTCATCAAAGCAATCAGTGGAGATTGGTTGAGAAAAGGGGTTGGACAAGGAGAACTGGAAGAGGCTATTGCACCTTCATTCAAAGGATTGTAAGTACTTTTACTTGTTCTCATTAATATAATCAATGCTTGGCATGTTTCTTTCAAACTTGTGCTTGTTCCATATGAGTTTGTCTGTAGTATATGGATCTATGATTGAGCTAATCTCAGTAGAGTAGGAAGTCCATTGTATCTTTGTTTTTCTTATAGGATATATCAGGGAGATCAAGATCGAAGCTCAGCCTGGACTTTGCAAGGACAAACATCATTCATAAGGTATATCTTTCTCCTTCTCTTTCATTCATTAGCTTGATTAGATCTAAAAGAAAGCCAATGTCCATGTTAAGCACTTTCTGTCTTGGCCTTAAGAGTATAAAGACCAAGAGGGAATCCACTTGTCTATAGGGGGATTCACCTACAACACAAAGAGGGAGCAAATTTCAGCCAAGTATATCTTATTCTCAAGTGAGAATGTTATGAAAATGAAACGATCTAGATCCTTTATTTATACAATACCTCAAAATAAAGTTTTCCCACATAAATTTAGGGTATAATACAAAATAAGGAGGCCAACCTCCTTAATTTTTCCCCTTTACAATAATAATTTGATTTTTACACAAAAGAAACCCTAAAAAGATGATGTAATGCCCCTAGAGGGTGATTCCTTGACATTTTCAGCAAGTCATTGAGTTGTTGGAGAATATGTTAAGCCTCCAAAGGCCATGTGTCACCATGCTAAATGCCCTCCTCTCCATAAACCATTCCAAGTCATCATCAAACCTCACTACCATCATCAAAACCTGAGCCCCAAGGGTGATGTCAAGCCCAAAAGTGTAGTGCATGGCCTCCAAAGGAAAATTGTTGGGCAAGGTGAGTGCTAGGTATTGTCCTTCAAGGTGTCTTCTCTTGCCTCCAAAGGAAACACCCATCATCTGTCAGCTCCCAAGGTGTGGGTCATGGCATCCACTTTATGGGATTAAATCCCCAATGAAATTCCAAGCTAGTGATGCAGGAGCATCGTTGGCAAGTGCGTGGAGAAAGAGCTATCAACATTTGAGAATCTGTACGGGAGCTCAACGCTGGCAATTGCAGCGGATATTTTGAATCCACCTTAACTCAACGCCAGAATTTACCTTTTGAGGCACGCTTGAACCAGTGTCAGAATTACCCTTTGAGGCACATTTGGATAATCACAAGCAGAGCAGGAGTTTCCATTACGACTCTGGAATGTGACTAGTCTAGACAATCTTTAGGTTAAGTTATAGAGTAGACAAGTAGCCAGGAAAAACCCTAAGAGCCCTCTAAAATATATAGAGGCTTTGTACGCCCAAAGGAGACTAGTTTTTAGTAGTTAGCAAGTAGATTTTGAAACTGCAAGTTGGTAGGAGAGTTCAGTTTCAGTAGTAGTTTTTTTTATCACAGTTGTAACCATTTTCACTTTGGAATATAATAGAGGAAAATTGATCCAATGTGTTGTGTGAACATTGTTTGCAATTCTACGTTATTATATTTTCAGGAATGCGTGAATGAATTCGTTGTGAGTGAATGGAACTGTGAATGCTAAGATAAGTTTCAATTGTTTCTCTTCTGTTGAAGTAGTGCAAAGGTGTGCACACATAATGCAAGGAGTGCGTCGACAAAATCTATTTCGGTTCCGAAGATCAGAAGAGATAACATGAACTTTTCCCTTTGCAAGGAGTGCAAAGAGACTGGTGCAAAGCATGCATAATCGTCTGCAAGAATTCAAATCTTGCATAAAGATCTAGTGGAAGGAGTGCACAGATATGAGTCTCGACTAAGTGGTGAAGAGTCAGGAAAGGAGAATGCCAACAAGGCGAGAGGAATTTCTCTTCGAGAAATCCTTTAGGATCTGAGTTATCGAAATCCATGAAATGCAAGGACTGGATGGGAAATCGAAGTCTTCACAAGACCAACCTCAGGAGGAATAATGCTCCTCATAAGTGTTGAAGAGATCCAAGGGGTGGACTCATCAAAGGAACAAAGGTCTGAAACCTTTGAACACCCAGAAAACCTTCTAAGTCTGAGGAAGTCGTAAGCACAAGGGGGAAAATATCTCAGTCGTTCGATCCGAATGCTAGAGAATCTGAACCATCCATCCAGAGAGACGCGTGGTGAACGATCAACATTTCATTGACTCATGCCTGGGATAAGTCAAGGGTCAAGTTGTAATAATTCACGAGACACGAAATCACGACTTGATCTGAGCCGTTGGACCCAGGAGAAATCTAGACCGTTGGTGTTTTAGGATGAAATATATGTATTTTGGGGATCGAGAGATTTGGGGTGACAAGTATTTCGACTTCGCGAGTCATGAAGTTTTGAATTCATCATGACCGTTGGATCGAGGGAGGATCTAGGCCGTCAGATCTGCACTATCGACATTTCAGCGATCCGGAGAATGAGTGAGCGAACTTTGTGAAGAACGAAGTCGCTAAACATGAAATGCTGACTTGATCACAGCCGTCGATCAAGGGAATATATGGACCATAGATCCCATACCATCGAAATTTCGGCTATCGAGAAAATAGAGGTAGTGGCGCTACCATAGTCGTGAAACTTGAAACACTGACTTGATCGTAGCCATCGATCAAGGGAAGATATGGACTATAGGTCCCGGATCATCACGATTTCAGCTATCGGGGAAACGAAGGTTGTAACACTCCCATAGTTGCATGCAGATACCTGACTCACGAAATCACAAAGTTCTTTTTGAACAAGTGGGTGGTCACAACCGTGGTTACGAGAAGGAAGGAGCTTAGCTAGAGGAGAGCTAGGACTAGTTCGACGTTGAGATTTTCACAATGCTCAGAAGGAGGTTGTGGGTCTCATACGACCTGCATGTTTTGGAGGAAGGACCTGTGTAAGTGAGTTTGGGGTCTAGCAAAGGACCAAAGAGTTGATCTGACTCAGTTCTTGATCAATCCTAGACCGGGAGGTCGCGCGGCCCTTAGGGGAGAAGGGGGGTATGCATCAGCTAGGTTTGTTCCTCCAAAAACATCCATCAAGTAAGGTCCTACAAAGACAAATGAATGCGCCCTCCAAGGGTCTCAATTCAAATGTATCATGCCAAGTAAAATCACATTTAATAAAAGAGCCACCTAAACATGTGCATCAAAACTACCTTTTCAAATTAAACAAGTGCTCAAAGACCCTATGCAACTTTCCAAGTTTAGGTATGGGAGGGTTGTCATGGTGATCTATTGGGTGAATCATTCCTCAAGTTAAGGAGTGTTTCATATGTTGACCCTCTCTAAGACATGTAAAGAGTGTGAAGTGGATGGGGGTAAAACTTCTAGGCATGGGGTTTGTGACATACAAGGGTTCGTAGTGTCTCATTTATGGGTTCTTTTGTAGAGGGTATCTTCCACCTTTGTTTTCAATGAAACCTTTTTCCAAGTCCATTTACTGCCATTATTAAAGTGTTCCCAGGTTGAACCCAAAGTGGGACTTCTACCTAAGCATGAAAAACATTGCCCACCTTAAATCTACCCTGGTTACATTGTGCTTCCCCAAGTTGAAGACAATGTGTGGGAATTCTACCTAAGCATGAAAAGAATTCCCCACACAAGCTCTACCTTGGTTGGCATGATTAATTAGTTATGTATTTTATGGGTCCCATTAGTGTTTTGTAAGAGACATTTCATTGTCTTCGGGATCCCTGGGTAAACATATAGAAGGTTTATGATTTTATTTTATCTTTTTCTAGCTACAAGCCTCTGGGCCTTTAGCCCCTTCTTCCCATGAAATGAGGTACAATCTCTTCTTGGGTCAGTACACCCGAAAATCCCAAAATATGAGGAGATGAAAAGGATGAAGTGTGGAAAATGATAAGTAAAGAGCATAATTTCCAAACAAACGTTCTATAATCAAGAGAAGCTTTAATGCAACATATCCAAATGCCTCAAGTATTAAAGTGACACTTACCACAATACCTGACTTCTACCTCATGGAGAAAGACCCATTGTCTTCTAAAAACAAGTTGATGTGGTGAATGCTATCATGATGAATTAGAGAAGTATGCTGGTGAAGAGAGTCTTCATATGTATAAGTGGGCATCACAAGTCAATCCTTCCCTCGACACTCCTTGTCTACAATTTCAGGGCCTCAAGACATCGTCTCCTTAGTTATCCCTAGAAATGAGGGATAACATTTGGATCCTACTTGGGGACATGTACTCGTCATAGAGTGCATGAGAACCTAAACATATCTTGGTTAGACCTGTGCCTACACATAGTGAAACAACAAACTGTAAAATCTAGGGTGGCTCACTCACCCTTTGTTCATATAATCAAAATCCAAAACTTCAAATTTGACAACTAATCTAGAAAAGAAAATTTTGCACTTTTTTCATATAACATGATGAAAGAAAAAGAAGTAAATCAATAATGCAAGTAGAGAAAAATGAAAATCAGAAATGAAATGCAAGTAAACTATCATGAGAAATCAATATGCAAATGCAAGAAAGCAAGATGACCTACCTACTTACCTTGGGCCTAGTTCCTAAAGAGGTCAAGTTCCTTGACGTACAGTCAGAGAAGAGACCCATCCACTGGTAATGGCATCTTTCTCCCATTCATAAAAGATAAGTAATAATTTCCTTCATTGGACTTCTTCTTGATGATGTAAGGGACACGCCATAAAACAACATTCCCATGATCATATTTAGGATCACCTCTCTTTTTATCCCACATGATTGCAAGGATCCCCTCATTGTAGTTAATATAAGGTATATTCTCAATGTAAGAGTATGAAGGTGGTTTTGAATTAACCACGTCTTTAATGACCTTTCCACATTCCATGTCTCTCTTATCTTCTTCTTTCTTTAATATCTTGATACACCTAGGCTCCTTCCCTTGGAATTCTACAATCTTCTCTCAGTATTTGTTTGTCTTGGGAAGCAAGGTGTCTATACATTCTTCTTGTAGAAAAGGAAAATCTTGAGGATCATACTCAAAGATATTGTGAGGTACATCAAATTCTCACTCATTGTGATAATTAGAGTTGAACAAATCCATCACATGTTTCTTAACCACCTACCTACTATACAAGATATCAAAGGTACCATCCCCCATGGGAATGTGTGCATGGGTGAGGTCCATGCTAAGAAAACCACCACGGGTAGTGTCCCAACTCCTTGAAAAAATAATTCCCCAGGCATATGGAACATCAATGACCACTATGTTCATGATGAGGCTAATATTAGGGAAATCCAACAAATAAACTTCAAAATCTTCTATGATACCATAGACCTTGACCTTTTTTGAATCAATGCCACAAACATTTACATATGGGCATGTTGTCTTCAAACCAAGTTGGTTCATGACCTTTAGGGACATCGCATTTTTTGAGGCCTCTGAATATAGCTTGTAATTAGTCAAACGAAGACCATTTGTATCTAGAGAAAGATAGAAAGGAGTGTTATCATCCTCTCGTCATCCACGATACATACTATTTAGAATCACAGGAAGATCTTCCACTTCGGCTAGTACCTTAAATACTTTCAAGACTTCTCTTATGACATAATGAATATTGCACATTTCCACCACAGGAACTGACATATTCATATTTCCAATCATGGCTAGGAGGTTTATGTTCAATGGGATCTC
>SNQJ01S0189917.1:0-12583 GCA_010110895.2 Picea sitchensis
AAAATATTTATTTGTGAAGATTTTGTTCTTTCTATTTATTTGTTTTTTAATGTAAATTAAAAAAATAAAATATAAAATTTGTAAATAAATTTTCAAGGGACCATTTGGAGTCCAATTTTGGGTTGTTTATTTACATAGGGTGTTTTTTGTCAATATCACAATTTCAATTAGGTCACAAATAACTCTTATTTTCACGTTTAGGAAAAAACAATTTTTTTACGTAGCATCACTTTTTGATTTAGGTGTTGATTTTAAGTTTTTTCTGAGCTACTGTCTGAGTTTCGAAGGCCATGTTCGAAAAATGTTGTAATTTTGATCACGTTTAAAAAAATAGTTACCGGTAGCACCACTTTTTGATTTGGGGGTTGATTTTCATGTTTTTTACGCAAAAATATGGGTTTAAAGGGCTAGAGTTCTCGTTTTGAGGTCACAGTTCTCGTTAAGTCGGTAACTATGTTTCTATAATATGGTAACACCCATAATACTTTTTTTTCTTAAACATATTAAGTGCCAATAACAAAAATACACTGAAGATTATAGAAGAGTACAAATATGAAAGAACGAACTTGATATGCGCCCTCTAAGGAGATTATCTCTGCATAAAATCTGGACAAATACTAGTTGTAGGTGGCTACCATACACAACTCGCTCCCAAAAATGAAATATCAGCTTTGTGTACAGTATTCTGGCATCCAAAATTGTGTGAACAACAATAACAGTGCACAGGTAAATAGCAGGACTATGTATAGATTCCCAGTTCTCTTCAACACAACAATTTGTCCCACGAAATATTTCTCAGCACCCAAATACAATGCTCTCCTCCACATAGGATCAATTCTCAAGGTTTATTGCAGCTCACAACAATGGTGTCGATTTCTTCTTTCCAGTAGTAACTCGGACAGGAGGGGGAAATATCTTCAACTAAGAAATGGAGCGATACCACTCCCACTCACTCATACCATTTCCTCAAAGTTCCTCCAAAAGCCCAATGACCAACAATAGAAAGATTTGATTCCTCAATAAAAGAAGTCTCCTTTGGAGAGAAGAGGATGATCCCCAACTCAGTTTTTTCTCAGGTTCCATAAGAGTTCGAACTCTGTGTGTTCAAGCTCATTCACCATATAGAAAATTCGCCCCAATGAAGAAACTAGCTGCCTCAAGAAAATAAACCAACCTTTGTTCAAGATACAAGCTGTCGAATGATGAAAACTTGTCCCAACTGAAGCTTAGTGAAGAAAACTACGTGTTCTCTTCCAAAATGATCATCTAGGGTGGGTATGTTTCACCACCAAAACTAATATATACAATTCCTCCTAGGGTTTTCATCCCAAGAGTTCAAAGACCACAATGAGCTCTCTCAACGAGAAATTAGAAAATACCAAAAATGCTAGAATGAGAGAGAGCGCCCTCCTTTTTCCCTTTTATTTGTTCGTTGACTCTTTTGCAACCCGTTTACCCTTTTGATCAATTTCAGACGTTTCATATTCTTCCTAAGTCACTTTAGGCGCTTTTCCCCTTTGCCCCCCTCTTAATTATTTAATGTCATTTTCTTAGGAACTTTTCCCCTTAGGACATTAAATAATTAATTAATTCCCTTCTTAAGGACTATAGCCTTCATGAATCACTTAGGCTACTATGTCCAAGTCCCATGAATACTCGAAAGGGGACATTACACAAATTGAGTGCCACTATTTCCTTTGGAAACAAGACAAACCATATTATTTATGGTAAAAAAATCAAAATTAGATTAGAAAAAACTGGAGACGAGAAACTCCATACAAGTTTTCTATCTAGAAAGGGCCAAGAATCAACAAGTTTTGGGAAAGTTACTATTGTAGGGGCTATTCGGCTCCATTGACTAGACCTATGTTGAGGTGGACTCATAGGCCTCATAAATTTCATCATACCTATGAATGTAACGTAACCTAAAGTAGATAAATACCTGTGTATAATGGATAAATGGGTAGAAATGGGTGATTAGTTGGAGCGGGTGCATATCACACATATACAAGGTTTACTGTCACTAGTTTCCAATGGATCTAATGACTACATTTCACATGTACCAACTCCTCGATCTCCATTCTTGCAGGGCACGACTGGCTTCCATACTCACTTGTAAGTTATTCCTCCTAAGAGTTGTTGAGGCACTCTCTAGGGCTACTGGAGTGATCTGTCACATTTGGGGGTTCTTTGGAATTGACGAGGGTCTATGACATCATCCAATCCTACCATTCCTCCACCTTCTTTGTCACAATCCAGGGAACTTTTCTACAACTCTTCTATCAAGGGCTCAATCACTTCAAATTTTCTTGTGTCATCATATTTTCGTTAAACTCCTTATGTGTTGTCTAATGTCTCTTTCTTGAATTCCTTCAAATGCTACATATTTTTAATATTTAATGCTCTCATGAATGCTTGTTGTATGTTCTCAAATCAACGACTGCAAAATTCTCAATTAGTGCTCAATATTTAAATCAAGTGTTCCAATGTACTATTCAGTAGAATTGTTGTTGTTTATCATGGCTCTGCTTCTTTATTATTTCAAGTTTCTAGCAATGTACGGATTCTGCATTTTTCATTACATGAAGGAAGACTAACTCACTTTACTACATGTGTATGACCTCAAAGGATTCACTATAACAAGATTCTACTGTTAATAAAAGACAAGCTGAAATTTTTCATGCACGAATTTTACGAAAAAATGTGGTTGACTAGGAATCAAATTATGTGAGTAAGGAAATGATCTCGTTGGCTAAAGAATGACTTACATTAAAAGGTTGGAGAGGATCACCTACCTTAAAGACTCACATTCAACCCTATCCCTTCATTTGACACAATTAACTCAATTTCACACTTGAATCAATCAAGTGATGTGTAATCAATTCAGTCAACTACATATAAATTTTATTTTCACAACTTAAGTACACATTAGATTAACACATGAGTCGACTATGAGTCAAGTCGACTTGAATTAGAATTGACTATACAACTTATTTCATGTTACTTTTACAATTTCCATAACTCCATATAATTTTGGACAACTCCATGACCTCACAAATATACACTACAATACTTATATTACATGATTCTTTAAAATCTCAATATGACTCCTTTACATTTGTGACTTTGTATTACATTAGTGGATAGAAGTCACAATAACTAAACCAAGTCAATATTGATATTCTCTAGTTGACCCGGTCGACCAGGCTTCTCAGTCGACCAACATTTTTAATCTACTTCCAGTCCTTCTTCGATTGATCTCTTCGTATGCATATCTCAATAGAAATGTGAGCGACGTGGGTTAGAAATAATGTTTAAGAATCCATTGACCAAGACTATCGATTTCCTTTAGTCTCCTTCTTCCAACGAATTCATACAAGTCAATTCTATGGTAACATTTTGTCACGTCTTTCTTTGTCCATAACTCGTTCAATATCTAGTAGAAAAGTATTTCTTTATTGAAAAATTCCAATTTCTTCACCAATTTATTTGCTCAATGCTATTGCAATCAACATGCATCGAGAATGCACCAGTCGAACAATAATACATGTCAGTCGACTATATATTTCTTGATTGTATTTGTTGCATCTTTTTTATCTTAGTTTGGGAAATCTTCTTTTAACTCATCGTTTATGCCATAACTCACTCTATAAACACACCCTTATCCAACTCGAGTTACATAGATTTGGAACGCCTTTACCCTGTTGATTTGTAGTTGACTACCCCATTTTGATTACATTTTCATTTGTTCGAGCATAGCCCTTACGTCAGCACAATAGTCAAATTAAGGGAAACATTGATCAAGAAACCAAATCTCCCACTCGACTTCCCTCTAGTTGATCCAGAAAACCTCTTGTTGTATTCTAGTTTAGAGTCGAGTATGAACTGATCTACCTCTTAAGAGAATATACATTATTTTGGATAGAGATTTCCCCCATGATGGTGTTTGATTCATTGATAATGCAATTAAATTTCTAAACCTTTTTGTATGAAATTTAATTGGGATATGCTTGGTTTTTTAGTGCATGACATGATTCTTAGAAAGGTTTATAACACTTGTATTATCATAGTTAAGAAGAATTAGATGATGATACTTTACTTGTAAGTATTCTAGAGTTTGTTTCATCCAAATTACTTGAGTGCAGTGAGAGGCAAGAACAATGTATTCCACTTCTCTCTCTCCCCCACAACCTCCCCTCTTCATGTCTCCCTCCCCAGTCTGTACGATGTAAGCATCCTAGGGCCATTCCTATCGATGATGCAACTTTGCTTGTAAATAAAGTTTAATTTTTTTTTGTATAACTTGTAGTATATGTAGATGATATGTTGATAATAGAGAACAATGAGAGCTACATTGCATCCATAAAGAAGGATTTGAAGAAAGGCTTCAAGATGAAATATTTGGGACATCTTCACTACTATTTGGGCATTGGGGTGATTCAAAATTCAAGGTACATATTCATCTCCCAGAAGAAGTACATTGGAGAAATATTGAACAAGTTTGGCATGGCTAAGTACAATCATATTTCTACTCTAATGAAATAGAACTTTAAACTCACATCAAAAGAAGGGAATGAATTTGAGGATGCAACCAAGTATCGACAACTTATGGAAAGTATTATATATCTTACTACCACCATACCAGACATTTCATTTGTTGTTGGGATTCTTTCTGGTTCATGAAAAAGCCTTGTGAAGGACATTGGTTTGCTACAAAAAGAGTTCTAAAATACTTGAAAGGAACTCAATATTTTCCAGTTAGGTACTCTAAGGTAGATGAATTCACCTAATCAAATATTTCGATTCAAACTTTGTTGGGGATAAGGAAACTAGAGTATCAACTTTAGGCTATCTCATGAGTCTTGGATCAATAGTTGTCTCTTGGAGATTCCACAACAGAGGAAGAATATGTGGAAGTTTCATAAGTGACGAAGGAGACTTTGGAAATGGCCATATTTAATGGGATTTTAATTACATATGGGATTTTAATGGACACGATTTGATATGGTCTGAATAGTTTTGTCATCACAATAAATAAATGGTTGTGATATCAGCCATTAACTTTCTTGCATGACAAAAGATGTATGTTCATCATTAAAAAGGATAATTAGAGTGATTAGCATAAGAATTGGAGATTTTGTTATTAATGTCTAGATTTTTTAACTATGTTAAGTCCCGTCAAGATTTTACACGATATTTTACTATTAGTGGGCATCAATGGGTAGTGTTTCCTCCAAACATCTCTCGACCTTCAATTTTTTTTGTTCAATTAAATTGATTGTTTTAAAGTCATAATTGCCATGTTTGAAGTTGGAAAACATGAGAAGTAACTTAACAGGGAAAAACATAAGCGTGTACACCTTAACCACATTTCCAACTGGAAGGTTCTCATATGAATTGCACCAAAAGAAACCATCTTCTTTATGAAATATTACTATGTGGGCATTGACGTTCATGTCCTAAATAAACCTCCTTAAATATTCTATGACATCCTTAGTCATACATGCCCTAGGAAAAATCACATTGGTAGGATGAAATGATGTCAGTATTGTAAACAAAAACACTATTGTTAGGAGAAAATAAAGGTGTGCAACCATTTGAAATTGATTGGTATCCAATAAGAACACCTCCGCAATGGCCTCTTCCATATATGCACGCTTCTGTATATGCACATATACGAAATCTAGCCACTTCCATAATGGCATCTTCCATACATTCACATATACAGATGACAGATATAAATGCACGTATAAATGTGCATTTACAGATGGCAACTTCCTTAAATGTGCATATATGGAAGCACACATATACGGAAGCATGCATATATGGAAGCATGCATATACAAAAGCGTGCATATAAAAAATATGTCATTATGGAAGTGGTCAACTTATGTATATGCATCATCTGTATATGCACATTTACGAAAGTTGTCATCCATATATGTGCATATACAGAAGCGTGCATATACAAAAGGTGCATATATTGATGACACATATATGTGCATTCCCGGAAGTGGCCATATTCCATATATGCATCATTTGTATATGCATATTTTGTATATTCATTGTTCATATGCGGATTTATGGAATTCGTCGTCCGTATATGCACATACACTGAAGTGCTCATATACAAAAGGTGCATATATGAAATAAATTTATGGTAATCCAAATGCATCTTCCGTATATGCATGCTTCCATATATGCGCATTTAAGAAATTTTTCGTCCATAAATGCACATTTATATGCACATTTATATGTGTTATCCATATATGCGCATATACGAAAGAACGCATATACAAAAGATGCCATTATGGAAGTGGCCAACTTCAATATATGCGTCGTCCGTATATGCGCATTTACAGAAGTTGTCATTTGTATATGTGCATATACTTAAACACGCATATACAGATGACACATATATATAAGGTGCATACACGAAAGAAATTTATGGTAATCCAAATGCATCTTCCGTATATGCGTGCTTCCAGATATGCACATTTAAGGAAGTTGTCGTCCATAAATGCACATTTATACAAACATTTATATGCATTACCAGTATATGCACATATACGGAAGCACGTATATACGAAAGACGTGATTATGGAAGTGGCTAGCTTCCATATATGTGTCGTCCATATATGTGCATATACGAAAGCGTGCATATACAAAAGCGCACATATATGGACGACGCATATACAGAAGGTGCATATACAGAAGAAATTTACAATAATCCAAATGCATCTTCCATATATGTGTGCTTCCATATATGCACATTTAACGAAGTTGTCATCCATAAATGCACATTATACGTGCATTTATATGTGTCATCCCTATATGCGCTTATACGGAAGCGCACATATACAAAAGACGCCATTATGGAAGTGGCCAACTTCCGTATATGTGTTTTTCGTATATGCGCATTTACAGAAGTTGCTTCCGTATATGCAAATTTGTATATATGGAAGCACACATATACAGAAGACACACATATATGGAATACGCCATTATGGAAGTGGCCAATTTCCGTATATGTGTAGTCCATATGTGCACATTTATGGAAGTCATCATCTGGATATGCGTAGATATGGAAGCGCGTATATACGAAAGACGTCATTATGGAAGTGGTCAGCGTCCGTATATGTGCATTTACGGAAGCCATCATCCGTATATGTGTCTTTCATATATGTGCATATATAGAAGGTGCATATACGAATGATGCATATATGAAAGGTGCATATATGGAAGAAATTTACGGTAATCCAAATGCATCTTCCAAATATGCGTTCTTCTATATATGCGCACTTAAGCAAGTTGTTGTCTGTAAATGCACATTTATATGTGTCATCTGTATATGTGCATATATAGAAGAGCACATATACAGACGACACCATTATGGAAGTGGCCAACTTCTGTATATGCACATTTAAGGAAGTCGATGTCCGTATATGCATCATTCGTATATGCGGATATACGGAAATGCGCATATATGGATGGTGCATATACTAAAGATACCATTATGGAAGTGGTCAACTTCCATATATGCGTCGTTTGTATATGCGCATTTACGGAAGCCATTGTCCGTATATGCATCATCCGTATATGTGAATATATGGAAGCACGCATATACGGAAGGTGCATATACAAAAGAAATTTACGGTAATCCAAATGCATCTTCCGTATATGGGTGCTTCCATATATGCGCATTTAAGAAAGTTGTCATCTGTAAATGCACATTTATAGGTTCATTTATATGCGTCGTCCGTATATGTGCATATATGGAAGCGCACATGTACAAAAGACGCCATTATGGAAGTAGCCAGCTTTCGTATATGCACATTTACGGAAGTCATCGTCCGTATATGCGTTGTATGTATATGCACATATACAGAAGCGTGCATATACAGAAGCATGCATATATGGATGACGCATATATGCCAAGTTCATTTTAGAGTCAGTTAATAGTATATTGTATACAAACAATATTGTAGTAAATGTAGGTCCTATTAAAAATAATATTGTAGTATACAATATACTACTAACTGACTTTAAAATGGACTTGTCATATATGCATCGTCCATATATGTGTGCTTCTGTATATGTGCATATACTGACGACAACTTATGTAAATGCACATATACAAAATTTGGCCACTTCCATAATGGCATCTTCCATATATGTGCACATCCTTATATGCACATATATGGATGACACATATAATGTAACGTCCTTCTTCGTTACGACAACCATTCTAGTAATAGGTGCAATTTTTTTTTTCTTAAAGTGTGTGCGTGCGTGTAGAAGTAACAACACACTTAACTGTACGACGCCACTCGAAAACCAACAAGATGCAACCACGACAAGGCAAAACTGAAGGCACACAATGAATAACTGCAACAATATACGATCACAGGCATAAGGCGCACATCACAACATTAAGACATACTGGGCGTGCACAGTAAGAACACAGAGTTAAGACTCCAGGGTGTTAGGGTTACTATTTCTGCACAGGAAAGCAGGGAATTTAGTCTTATGTCTTCTCGAAAGAAGATTAGATAGGCTCCTAGCTGACTGCTCAGGCAGAAACTAGTAACCCGACCTAGAACAAGACGCAAGCAAGACGAACACAATAAGACGACCCTGACATATCTCAGTGACATCAAGCAATAAATGCCCCTAGACATAAGGCGTAAGGCTAGCAGCTATAAGTAGAAAACGATACCAATTGTTAGGTACAATACAGTCATAGATGGAAGAATCCAACAACAGAGTTTACCATTTCTGCACAGAAAAGCAGGGCTTTTAGTCTTATGTCTTCTCGAAAGAAGATTAGACAGGCTCCTGGCCGACTGCTCAAGCAGAAACTAATAAATCTTTTAGGGAGTCGCAGTAGTGGAAACTTTTCCTTTAAACAACCCGAGACTACTGATACGACTCAGGATTCCTTCCATCGGAATACACACAGACATATATACTAAGCTACAAGAGGTGTCTATATCCCGCCCGACACAAGCAGACCAAGAAAACGCTACATCAAATCACAAAACAATCGCTACGCGATCACATCCAACAACATCACATGAATTCCACGGGCAAGATAATTTGACTGCTAAATCCGATCATAAAATGACATAAGTGCGAGCGCAAGAAAATAACCTCGTTTTAATTTAAGATGCAATGGTAATCCTACTTTTTCTCAAGGCGCCAAACATAACATCATTTATTGAATCAACTACGCCGGTCAGCACTTCTCCATGTTTAGAAACCACTAACATTATGTAGACTAACTAGAATTATAATAACATTATAACCAAGTCGTTAGCACTGGAAACTGAGCAATAGTTCCTTCAAGGTGACTTAACCATGCCCCCGACAAATGTCCACTCCCACCTTAATAATTACCTAAATCTAGTTGGGCAATTAAATTTTAATCCAAACTCGGTTGTAGGCTGTATTCTTCCGTTGAACCAATGCTAACTAAAGAACTTGTTATATTAAAATTTTTATAGGGTGTTATGATCAATTCCTTTCAAGCAATAGCAATTATATATACTGTTCTTCTTCCTTGTGGTACTAAATTGGTAGTGAAATTTAATAACAAAAGACTAAATTATAATAAAATAACTATGTAACTAAATGAGGAAAAACAACAATCGGAAAAGTAAATATTATGATAATTCCTTTAGCTGACAGAATTTGATTATTAATCCACCAATACCAATTGGAAATAAAATAAAAATTTAACGAGATAATTGTATGAGAAGTTAAACGAGAAATACAAGAGGATGTTGCCACCTCCGATTGAGATAATCTAATCTTATCATGATTAAAGCTTGTAATTCCATTCCAACCGAACACCGGCATACTATAAAAAGGCTACAGTATATGGCCAATAAGATTAGAATAATCATATTAATCTTGTAACCACATGTCAATTTAGATGAGAGTACATGGCAATTATGTTTAGAGTGTAATCTGGGCAACGTAAAGGATTAGAAAACCTGGCAATCTATGGCAATCAATATAAAATGTAAACTTTGAAAAATTAAGATTAGAATCAACTGTTTTAATCGCTTCACTCAGGCAATTTTGAATAAAGCACCAACGGACTTCTACACAACAACCATACCACACCGCTAACTTAAACCAATTTACTAGTCCGCAAAGAATATGACCCTGCTAATTTAACCATGCTAAATGAAATTAATTACCAACGCTGTAAGAAAAAAAAAATCTTCACATAAAGGTCAATCTGAATTTAAAATTGCATGAGGAGTTAAATACCTAAAAGACTACGCCTAGAATACACACTGCTGAGCTGGCTGACAGAGATAATCGACACTTGAATAATCTAAGAAGGCGTTATCACTACAGTTATAGAAACTGCAACCTGTATGGGGAAATCAACAATCATCTACGATACAGAAAATGCTGGCAGAGGTATGGGCATTTGAATACGCAGGTATGGGCATTGAAAACGCTGACAGAGGTATGGGCATTTGAATGCACAGGTATGGGCATTGAGAACGCTGACAGAGGTATAATCCATGCAAACGATTAGGGCACAGGGATATTATAACAACATAGAGGTGAAATAACGATTTAATGCAAAGATAGGATGCAGGGATCTAAAACCCATAAACCAGAGATACAATGCCGAGAAATTCATTCCCCCAGACATTTCGTGTTACAGAGAAATTCGTGCACAAAGGCATATCGTTTCAGAGATGAATTTCATACGCAGTCTAGGGTAACATCAAACGCATACCAAACGAAAACGCCCCAAAAAAAAATTCCCACGCTGTGATAAAGACGGGATGCCCAAGACACAATTTCTGATCATGCACAAACGTGATGACATCAGTTGTTTTTAAATGGATCGACAATAGCTGGTAAGATGACAGACGGTAAGTCTATAAAAGATTTGACATTAACTTCATGGAACGCAAGCCCACAAGACGAAACGTCCCAACGCCCACAGTAAAACAAGGAAACGAAAGTCCAAGTTCAGAGAAAAAAAACAATCCGGGTTGCCAAAGAAATAAAAACAAAACCTTCATATTCTGTGCAGAAAAAAATTCGTCCAAGAGTGTCAATAAAACTCTCCTGATTGGATTGTAGGCCTAAAAGGCACAAACTCAAGGCAGTTATGAATCTAATAATCGTAATCCTGTGTTTATGATGTCGGTGACATAATATCTTTCCTAACTAAAGTCTAAGGTATCCTTGACATGAATAATATTGATTGACTCTGAATGGCTCTATGGATTGGCTCTGATTCAAAATTTTAGCTAAAAAATGGCAGAGGTAAGAAAATTTTTACACAACAAACTAAGTCTATCTGTTTTACAATTACTTAAAAACTCAACCGCAGGCCCAAACAGACAGCAACCCGCGGCATGCAAGAATGAAATTGCCAGAACCAACTTCAGTAACAATTACCGCCATTCTTTTATATATATATTTTTTTCGGAAACAAAATCACTATATCCATATACAAAAAGGTCAATGCGCAGCAAAATTCGAATGGAGACGCAAGGCTAGAGTTCACTCAGAATTTGCACAGTAAACTTACAGCAATGATGATTTCACAATTTTCTTTTAACTGTTAATAACAGAGGTAAACAACTTATTAACAGAGGTAGGCACAATAGTAAGCCAATCAGTCCATTACAATAATCTTACAGTTCCCAGCCTAAAATCTAATGCATTATACTCAATAAAATAAACGAGCGTACCTGTTTCCTTGTGCCGGCCTCGTAGGCGGTCCGCGCCTCAATTGATGTCCCGCGCTCCTTGTCGCTCCTGCTTGCCGACCATAGAACCCTCACCGGTACCTCCCAGCCAATCGCTAGGGGTACTCTACTTCCCCCTTAGCCCCCCGAGCCGCAAAGGAGCCACACAAGAACAAGAGATAAGACTAGCTTCCCAGCTCGCCTCCAAGGCTGAGCTACCACTCCAATGCAGCTGAGATAAACCCAACTCCTCACAAGCAATCCGTCAAGCCTCTATCCGGCAGCGTAACGTTACGCTAACCGTCCCCCTTTTTCCTTCTTTTCCCCTTCTTTTATAGAAATTGAGACCCACCTACTTTCCTAAATCATTATTAATTAAATTTTTATGACAAACCTCTAAAAATTCACTGCCGTCCAAGTGTCACTAATCCCCACGGTTCTCCAAAAATTCATTTCTTTTTAATAAATAAAGACTCAATTCCCTCACTCCCCCTAAAGTCGCTCCTAAAATTACTCCTAGGGTTCCTAGATCCCCTCTCATGCTTTTAATAACTTTCCTAAAATGAATTTTCTGATTTTTAGTAACTCCTTAAATGTTGATTCCTTTTTCCTTTTTACCCTATGTCTCCTACTTTCCATTATTAAGTTTCCTTATTACAAGTTTCCTCATTTCTATTTTTTTTATTTCTCTCTTTTTTTTTTATTTTTTTTTTAGTTAAACCCAAAATGACAAATGCGCTTAAAAGTCTTTTCAATATATTTTTAAAATCCTAAATTTTTATACTCCCACTCTTTAATAATTTTAATTCTTCTTTAAAAAATAAAAAAACCCTGGGTTTCAATTAATTTATC
>SNQJ01S0189919.1:0-10558 GCA_010110895.2 Picea sitchensis
AGATGTTACTCACTTTAGAATTTTCGGTTCCCGTGCATGGGCTAGGATTCCTTCTGAGAGGAGGAAGGCTATGGAACCTTAGTGTAGGGAGTGTATATTTGTTGGATATCCAGATGGAGTAAAGGGATATAGGTTATTATATTCTTCTTCAGATACTATATTCATTCATAGAAGTGTTAAGTTTTTAGAAGACTGCATACAGGTACTTCCGGAGCCTCCTTCTTCCACTACTTCATAGCCACTTGTAACAGATAATTATGAGACTTATTCAGATAAGATTTAAGATCATATTTTATAATATGATATGTCTTATATATAATACCAGTAGCATGATATTGCAGATCCAGAGATCATACCAGGATGGGTACAATAGACTCTTCAGGCAGCAGGTGATTTGGCAGGTAATCCTGTTGATGCACGGAGAACCTGATCTCAGTTTATGGGCCCTCCATAGGTACTTACTGCTTCAAAGAATTTATTACCTATTCATTGTTACATGGTACTTGGATCAGATCCTCAGACTTATGCAGAAGGGAGAAGTTACCAGAAATTGTATCTTGATTATCCCAATATAGCTTAGAGATTTCCATATAGTATAACCATTATAGGTAGCATTCTGACAGTGGGTCCACATTGGTCGGTAATGATACAGCTAACGTTTCGGTTCAATACCTTTAGCATAAATACGTGGTGATATAATGTTAGTTCCCATCCTTGTATTTCCACTATAGGAAGTTATTGGGCAGGGAATAAATCAATTTCCTTCCTTGCTCTCCTTTGTCAGGCAAGACATCCTTCCTCACTCACCCGACAACGGAGGGAGAGGAATGTCGGCCAAGGAATAAATATAAGTCGTCTTCGTTTAAGGCATCGGCTTGTTCTATTTCTATCTCCATATATGTACTTTAAAATTCTCTCTCTTTGTCTATATACGATATTATGATCGATTATGAGAGCGAAGATCCCATATGAGGCTAAAGCGTAATTACATATATAATGATGAAGCAGCATTGACTATAATATACTTGGCTTTCTCACCCATAAAAGGTATTCTTCCCTATATTAAAATCAACTTTAATTTAAATTACATATTTTCTCTATTCAACTACCTTCCCCACCGAAAAAAAAAAATTACTTAATTAAAAGTTAATCATAAGAATTTTAATAATTTTAAAGTCGATGCCTAATATAAAATTAAAATTAAGATATACAATCCATTTCTTCCATTTGAATTGTATGAGAAATTGAATTAAATTTGATGGTTACTTATTAAAACAATGGCGAGTGTTACGGCCTTGTCCCTACTATAGATGGTGATTGAAACACTATGCTTTCCTAGATCATTTACGTGAAAGACTACAGATGGATTTTTTTTTAATTTGTGTTGAAATGAGAACACTTATTTGAAAGCATGCCATGAATATTTGGGAGTCAAAACAATATTTGATTAATCTCAATTATACTTCAATAATATTTTAAAGTCGAACAAGTTTTGCAGAATTCCAAAGAAACCAAACTACTTTCACAAATATCACTAGATTTGTTTTAAATTTGTGTTGAAACAAAACCATTGATTTGAAAACATGTCATGAATATTCATCGGTCATAACAATATTTGATTAATATCTAGTGACTTTTGTATGACTAGTAGTTTTCTATCTTTATTCAAAGGCCAAATTCAATATGTTTATGTGTGAAATCCAATACAGTAATTAATATCTAATAAATTTTGTAGGCGTTGTCTAAATGTGCCATGAAATGATTTTTTTTTTCGGATTTTGGTGATATAAATTTCCACAATATCATTATTTTTTGTTATTTAAAATCTATTTATGAATGCAGAAATGAATTCAGCATGCTGAAAAACCCCCGGGGCACTTGGATTATATATCAATAATCACTCAAATCTGTGGATCAAACAATTTCTCGTTGGATATCGGGCAAATTTCCCTGAAAAAATTGTCGGAAAAAATTCATTTCTAGAATGTTTAGAATATGAAAATCTTGTATGATTAGAGGTCATCTAACGTTATTCAAATTCCAAATTCAAATGTTTGTGTGAAATCTAGTGCACTAGTAGTTCATTTTGGTAAGTATTAAATTAAAATACGCCCATGGAATTTAAAGGGTTGATACACTTTATAAGAGCCTTTCCATTTTGATAATAAATTTATAAAAAAACRGTAGAAGGAAAAAGMTATCATCTACAACATGAAAAGAGTTCATAGATTTCATGTTAGTGTCTCAAMAACAATCTGTATTTTACAAATACTTTATACATGTCATTCACAACACCATCCATCCATCATACACTTGTAACTTTTTTAGGACCAATCTCTGGAATTTGGATTATCTTCGAAAATTAACACGGAAATAAGCTTGTATGCTTTCACCATCCATTGTACACCTGTAGTGTTTTTAAGACCAAGTCTTGGAATTTGCATTAGTTTGATGAACGAATACCAAAAAAAGTACTAAGGGATTGTTATCACTGAAATTTCATCCGCAAATGGTTACAAGAATCCAGCATCTTCAAACAGTTATGAGGTCACCCATGGACCAAAATTACTAAAAAGCATTTCCAAAAGGTCCAAAAACTATACAACCAGTGATAAAATTAAGGTGTGCCATAACTACACAGGGCGCGCGCGCACATGCGCGAACCAAAAACGCACAAAAAACGCACATGCCCACGATGCGCAACTGTGGTCGCTAAAAGCCGCACACACCTGAGAAGGACGCATTTATGAGATTGGTCGGCCTCCCACCCACTTTTGGTTCAACTTCCAAGTTGATTTGATATCCAAATCTCGGATGGATCCGACTGGGTGGCTGGTCAAAGACCTAAAAATGCCCTAAACAACCCCTTTTCACACCTAAAGCTGGTTTCACAATACCTCAAAATGGTGCTATAAAACAAGGCCATGGGTGCACTACATTATCAAGGAATTCATTTGCAAGGTTATGCTGCTGCTATTCTCTTTGGGAATCCTCTTTTCTCATCAAGAGCATACTAGCACCATTACATTTGGGCAATCCATCTCATCTCTTGAGTGGATTATCTTGGGATTCTTTCACCATTTCTTTCAAGTTTCAAAGTTGTAAGAAGAGCTTAGTTGTGGGGGTCCAAGAGCCCTCCCTTGGAGGAAGAAGGGACCCAAAGTCCTCTTTCTTCTTGGTGTTTTCTTTTCACTAATATAATCCTTGCCATTGGTGACATGAGTCTTATTGGGTTTTTTGTTCTTATGTCCTTATGCTCAATGGTTTAGTTGTTCTTTCATTTTCTAGTTTAATTCTTAGCTTAGTATTTTATGTTTCTTTCTCTAACCCTTTCCTTTACAACTGTCTTGCTTAGCTAACCCAACTAAGCTTACAAGCACCTCTGTTTTGCTCATTTAGGTGACAAAAGAGGCACAATAGATTGGCGACTCCACTAGGGATAGGTATCAATTTCCTACCCCATTTGGGTTTTTCTATCTCTTCTTTTGGTTTAATTAACCTACAGGTACCTAAACCGGCCCAAGCCAACCTACAAAACATCCAATTCAAAGCTGAATTGAGAGAATTCCATCTGGAATTTTCTTCACGGCCGTGTAACAGGTGTGCGCGGGTTTATTGGCCCACATTCGCGCATCGTGTGCATGTGTGCCAAAGTTTCTATGTTTTTTAGTGCCCTTCGCGCACTTGAGCCCAAAAGTTTGTTTCGATTTGCGCATTGGCGCTCAATGCACCTCTGTCTACTCTAAGACCCGCGCACTTGTGAAGAAAAACACACATTATAAGCATTTTTGTGATTTGGGGAAGGCCCCTAGCCTTCTTAAAGATGATTTCATGCATGTTGTAATCTACACCACACTTAGTTCCCTCTCCATATAAAGGGATTAGTCAAAACACATAGGCACTTAGGAGGTTTAAAATCATTATTTCCTCTTTTGCTTTCATTTTGCCACATGGATGGATTGCTTTGACTAAAGATATAAGTTGGAATCATTTGTAATCACATAAAGCTTGCATTGAGACCAAAAGTTGGATAACAATCGCTTAGTATGCTCTTGTCTCGCGCTTCAAAGCGACCTTGAGAATCAGAAAAAGGTTGTAAGACAATTCCATCTCCCTTAAAAACACTAAAACCTTTAGGAGAGGACAACAGCCCCCTCGAGACTCCTCTTAGTTTATTTTTTCAAACACATCTTAAGATTGCAACGGGCCCATACATGCCCACATGCTACAAATATAAGATAGTGTTGAAATTTATTTTTTTAGATTAAATCACTAGGGAAGTTTAAAGGTTTTTTAACGGGCCCATACATGCCCACATGATCACAATCTAGGATAGTTTCACATCTTTCTTAGATTAAATCACAATAGGGAGTTAAAGGAATAGTAAAGGACCCACATGTCCACATGCTAGTTTCCTAGGAACTTTTGAATTACGCAAGGTTGTACCAAAGGCATTTAGCTAATTAGGTAATCAACACTTGTAAGGACCAAGAGAAGTCCACATGTAGCAAGGTGACACCTAATTCATTAAAACATTGGCACACTTTCACTCATTCACACACAAAAGTCACTTATCACTCACATAGTTTCCATCACAAAACGCGGAGCTCAAAGTAAGTTTCCTCCAAAGGGATTCCGAAACACCCCACTCATTTCTTGACGAAACTATCAACTCCCATATAATTTCAACGAGATTGGTTCACACTCCCAATCTCTCAAAACCACATCTAAATTTTTTCTAAAAAACTCACTAAGTTTTCCTCCACAGGAGGTGCCAAAAGAAATCTTTTAGTCTAGGTAGGATTTCGGGGATAGGCATCCAAATAACTCCGTGTTATCTGGTTCTCACATTTTCAAAACAATAGAAGTTGTCAAATAGGGAACTTTAAATCCTCCAATTCAAGTGTTTCTAACACCATAAGGTAAGGAAATACCCGTGAAGGGTTGAAGGCCGAGGTCTGGTTGTTCTGTGCGTCCCCCCTTGAGGCACCCACCTCTTGGACGGGATCCAGCCCGTTACCCATTTCTTAGGCCAAAAATCTAAATGTCGCACTTTGATCGAGGTACCTAGTGACCAAATTTTAGGACATCTACCCAGGTGGCAATTGTGGGCTACAATTGCACCTTGATCAAATTTTGTGTGGCTATTGGGAAATATCGCCAATTCTTTTGGGATATGCCCCCTTTACCTCTCATTATAACTGATTACTTCATCCTTCACTGGTTTCTCTTCCGGTGACTTTAGACCCCACTGTTGAGTACTATTGGAAGGTCCAGTGCTATTTGAGAGGAAGGACATTACGTCTTTTAGGACACGAGCATTTGTTTTCTTTGATCCCCCATGTGGAAAAAACCCACTTATCCACATATATGTTTTTTTATCAAAACACTTTATGTATGATGCACTTCTGATTACATTTTGATTTAGCTATATATTGTGTATAGTTTAAAAAATTGCAGCAAACACTCTTGTTTATTTCTACTCTCACCACCATTTTCACACATCCACTCAGCTAGTCGGACATCATAGGGGACCCACAGAACCCCCGTTGTTCCATACGCTTGCTAAACCTCCCTCCTATCCTAGGGGGAGTTACCAGTATAGCCAACTCATCGGCTCCACCTTCTCACACTCCTGTGAGTGCCACTATCTTAGGATCAGCTTTGCTTGGTTCCACCTTACTTGGTTCCAATTCCCAAGGTCCACCGTCCACTCGCTCTCCTTTACACGGAAGCGGGGGGCCAACTTCCTCTCAAGGGGGAAGTACCAACCCACTTAGCCCCCCTCAAGGGTCAGGTTCATAGAACACTCACACTATGGCTGGAACTAATCCTCCGCCACCTCTCTAGATGTCATATTTGGCCTCTCTTAACATACCAGATCTAAGAAAACTCACAAATGATCCTATATTGCATGACCCCACATGGCCTGCAATGCCTACCAAACTACCTTCAGATATCCCCAAGTTTGAAGGAAAGGCAGGAGATGACCCTGCCAACCATGTCATGACTTTCCACTTATGGTGCTCTTCCAATAGCATTATGGATGATTCCATCTGACTACGATTATTTCAACGCACGCTCACTGGCCCATCAACCAAATGGTATGTAGACAAAAAATTGGGGTCCCATGCGACTTTCGAGTCCTTGGCCAAAGCATTTTTGACCTTCTTCCAATTGCCAATCCGCCATGACAATGGTCTTGAACTACTCTCTAATTTCAAAAAAACCTCAGCCACACATATCGCTGATCACATTCACGAGTGGTGTCGACGACGTAGTTTGTGCAAAGTAGAAACCACCAAAAAACAATGTCTTGATTGGTTTCTCAGATCACTTGTCTCTCTCCTCGGTAAAGATGTGGCTTCCACCTTCCCTCAATCAGAAGAAGAAGCCATTAGTAAGGCTCAACAATATGACCTCGTCTATTCTCAATCAGGGTACTTGTACACAATACTCCCTGATCTCCCAAAACCCATGCCATTTGGCTAAGATGAACCCGAGATGTCTCACTCAGCAGATGGATTGATTGGTACCACCACGCATCACAATCCACAACCCCAACAACCACCAATGTATGGCACTCCTCAATATCCATCAACATATGGGGGAACCTCTTATTATCCCCCACCCCCTTCTCAACAACCATACCCTGTTTCTCTCCCTCCACCCATCAGTGGGCCACCGTCGGCACCCACAATACACCCACCTATCCAGACAAGTTTTGGTACCCCCTCTACCTCAGCTTATACTTTAAGTACTAGTGAAAGCACCACGCCTTCCTATGTACCTTATGGATCATTACCACAAAATAATCCATACTTTCCATTTCCTGGCCCTCCCCAGCCCATGACTCCACCACAAGGAAACCCTCACGCTGGAGTGAATTTTTTTCAACCCTCTCCCATTCAGCAATATCAAAATTTCGAACAGCTGAATACGGCAAATCCAACCCATCCGTCGAATAATGACAAAAAGAAAGGAAAAAACCGGAACAATAACAACCCAGGTCAAGGCGGGAATCACCCCCAACAGAACCAACCTACTAGGGGCAACCAGAATCAAGGGAATCAGAACCCCCAGGGGGGAAATAACAACAAACATCAAGGGAGAAACAACAATAATCTTCGAATCAACTTCCTTTGTGCCCTTTGCGATGAGTTCGGTCATTATACTCATCATTGCCCCCAAACCGTTTATTTTAAACGGATGAAAGACTCAGTAAATGGACCACATACTCTAGCACCACCTGCCCCTCAGCAGGCCCCACAACAATATGTACAACAACCACCCCCAGCCGTACTGCAGAACCCCATTCCACACCAAGGTGATGAACACCCAACAAGACATGCATCCTACACCACCACAGTTGGGACAATATCTCAATCCAAACCATCCCGCTGATCGCACTATCCTCCTCACCAGTGAGGAAGAAGTCCTTCTATAGACATGTAGTTGTCAATAACGTGCACCCACGGAGTCTACTTCCATTCCCACAGAAACAATCCCAGCACCAACAAGACCCCTGTTGGTGATCCCTCGCCCTAACGCGGAAACACCTCTTCGCATCCCTCACATCCCATTGCGTAGAAATGTCCACAACCCGCTGGCTAGGGCGGCTCATAATTACAGTTTGGTTGATGACTTAGCACAGTCCCTGGCTGCCATGTCAGTCTTAGAAGTCCTTCAAACTTGTCCCACTCAACGGAAATCATTACTTTCCGCCTTGGGGGCAGTCGACCCTGCAAATACTCAACTCATCACATTCGATCTCGACAGTGGAGAGCCTCGTCTTCCCGCTCTCATCGCTTTTCAAATCTCAGTGAAATTTTGAAACATCACAGTTCATCAGTGCATCATTGATGAAGGCACATCCACATGCATCATGTCCAAATCTGTATGGCAGAAACTTGGTTCCCCCGAACTCATAGCATCTGCCATTACCTTACGAGCTTATGACGGATGACCATCTTCTCCCGAAGGGCTCTTCCAAAATGTCCCTATAGAACTAGGGGCCAAGACCATTCTCATCGACATTGAAGGTATCGATGCCCCACTCGATTACAATATCTTGTTCGGTCGTAGCTACATGTATGCTATGAAGGCAGTTGCCTCTTCCGTCTTTCAAACTATGATGTTCCCCCATAACGGGAATATCATTACTATTGACCAAGTTTCACATTATGAGCCCAACCCTTCTGCCAACATCGATAACATTCTCCCCCTCGTCCACAGTAATTCTGAAGCATACCCACTCATCGAAATGGTCCCCAGAATTTTCAAAGACCCATCATTGTTAGGAACTTACCATGGGGCACCACCACTCCTTCATCCTTCCAATCAAGTATGTGTCATATCATCCAAAGGATCTGACCTTGAGAATACCCTTCCTCCCAGGGAGGCTTCTCTCATATCTGACGTCCCACTAGTTGCAGAGCCCCTCCCTCACAAGCCTCCTACGAACTCGTCGGCTCCACTAGTTCATGATTTCACCTCACCCCAAGGCCATATCCCAATTTGGGAGACAGTTCCCCAAGCCATTACTCAAATCTCCTTCTTTTACCCTCCACCAGGCATACAAGCTTTCCAAGTAGCTGCAATGCTTACTCTCCCTAATATGGTGTTGGCAATACTAGTTTGATATTTACATCCACCAGAGATGGTTTCTCAACCATCCCTTCCACCCCAAACAGAAGGAATCCCAATGACGATTCCCATACTCACTCCCACCATACCCTCTACACCCCCACTCACTAACCTCCCTGCCACAGCTGGGGGCAGGTGAAAGAAGAAGGATCCCACAACTCCACTCCCCCCACGCGTCCAACCTCCTTGGGCATTATGTGAGAAAGATGGACACCCAACCAACAAATGGCCATCACTTCCCGAATTATGTAACCTAATTCAACTCAATCAAACACCATCACCATTTGTCACTTTAGCAAGTACTACCGCTACCTCCCCTAACGAAACTAACAAAGGGTTGCAAACCAAATTTGCTTGCGCCATATGTTTAGAATATGACCATTATACACACCATTGCCCAGCACTACCTCACTTCCGACAGACGTTAGCAACAGTACTCCAAAGCTTCCAACACGAACCCAATCCAGCGACATCATCCCCACCAAACATCACTGACATCCATTATGTCACAACTTCAGTCAACGAACGTATGAGATGCCCTTGCTCTCTATGTGAATCCTTAGATCATTTTACATACCAATTTCCTATGATCATTGAATACAAGCAATGCCATGTGCCCCTGATTCAAACTCCTATACCCCCTACAGAATCCATGATTAACCTTACCTCATCACTGGAGGTTCGTCATGTTATTTATCCTGAACCAGAAGCACTCTCGCTTCCTCCATGGTTTTTGGATGGATTACACAAGGATTTACCCCCAAATCCCCCCAATCCTCCCATTCATTTCCCCACGAAAATTTTACATCCAACTACCATTAGTACTCCCCGGTACCTTGATATTTGGTTTATGTCAAGCAAACCATCGCAATCTCATTGCGTCATTTCCCCTGCTTCTTCATCACCAGAGGATAACCACACGGTGATAGTCATCGATATCACTCTTTATGATCCCTTGTATTCCTGACAATTCTACTATGACGAGGACATACTCGAGGAATTAACCACCCCCGATTACCCATAGGATGCGATACACCATAGAGTGCCCTTCTTTCCACAGGAAGACTTCACACCTCCTAAACAACACCCCATATACACAGTCGAAACCAAGTATTTTATCCCATCAAGGCATATAGACTGGTTCAACAACCACATCCCTGCCCCTAATGCTTTTGAAGAAGGCAACATGGTCAATATTTCCCCTACCATCAAAATCGATATTTCCATAAAAAATGGAGTTGTAGAGGAAATCACCATTGGCACCGCATGTACTCCTCACGAAATCACCACCTACAAATCCCTCTTCTAGGAATACTGGGATATTTTCACCTGGTCATACACAGAGATTCTTGGCCTTGATCCCTCTATTGTCGAACATCGTATAGACACCTGGCCTGATATCACACCAGTTCACCAAAAACAACGACCGCTACACCCATCCAAAGCAACAGCCATCAAAGCCGACATTGACAAATTGTGATTGGCAGGGTTCATCTACCCCATCGCTTATACCTCATGGGTTTCCAACCCTATACCCATTAACAAAGAATAGGGCACTATTCGTGTATGCATGGACTTTCGCGATCTCAATCACATCTGTCCTAAACAAAACTTTCCAACGCCTTTCATCGATCAAATTATCGATGACTGCGCAGGCCACGAGGCTTTATCCTTCATGGACTATTTCTCTGGCTATAACCAAATCCAAATCCACCCAGCCGATCAATTCAAAACTACATTCACCACCCCTTGGGGTAATTTTGCATATCGCGTCATACCTTTTGGTTTAAAAAAAATTGGGACACCTTTCCAATGGGCCATGACATATATTTTGCACGATCTAGCTCATATCATTCTCGCATACTTGGATGACCTCATAGCTCGATCCAAAAAATACACCCAGCATCTTGAT
>SNQJ01S0189920.1:5576-16482 GCA_010110895.2 Picea sitchensis
ATATCTCTTAAGGTGCTTAACATATAAGTGGTTTATTGGTTTATTGCACATATCTCTTGGTAGCCACGTCTTGGGCTTAAGTTGTGTTGAATGGTTAACTTGGCAAACTCTTAAATTTTCTTTCTCATCTCTTAAGGCAAGTTATTCTTGCCATTTGATCTATTGTATCTAATCAAACTAATATTGATGTGTATGTGATTTAGTCTCTATTTCTTTCAACCATTTATCTTTATTTGCTTCTTATGTGTTGATGTACTTCATGGTTAAAGCTTAAGCAACACATTTTTTGAGCAAGTTCAGTTTCGGCCATCTCATTATTTTTCACTTTAAAAGTACCTTAAAACTTTCAAAACACTCTTTTAATCACCTAAAAATCTACCTAACTGTTATATATACTTAATAGACTATTTTAGGGTACCTTAGACCACCATCTCCACCATCTAAAACGGGTTTGAGGAAAACAACGAAGGGTAGTGGCAGGGGACTGTCCCGTGGCGCTCCAGGTGGGTGTCCTCTCCGGGAAGTACTCTTACTGTCAGGGCTCACTGGTTCTGCTAGGGTTGGCCTCATTGCCATACTATCTTGAGCATCCAGCAGTTGTTTGGCAACAGGAGGAGGAGGCTTTGGTGAAAGCTAATAAAACTTTGTAAATCTTAAGAAAAGCCTAACTATTAAACCCTTGACCAAATCTAATAGAATACTTGGGGGGCTTAATAATTAAGAGTGTAGATTGTCTCTAATACTCATCTTAATAGTTGTGTTTAATTCTCTTAAACTTCGGAATCTTTTGATGAAGTAATGTGTTGATGATAATCTTGTGTAAATGATGATATAACTGCATGCTTTAGTCTTTGTATCCTGCACACATTGAAGATAAACTTGGTTAGTTTGCTGTGTGTAAATTGTATCTCTACACTCTTTATTGTAAGTAAATGTATATGGTATTCTTTTATTGAATTATTCTTTTGTAAAACTATAAGTAACTTGTAATCTTTTGTAATAAACAACCCTTGAACATAGTTGACCCCTTGTCCAATTTCTAAGCACTAGTCTTAGTTGACCTAGGGAAAAGGCTTGCTTCTCATGTTAACCCTTGCATCTTGCATGGTTGTCTTAGCATCTTAGGATTAGAATCCCCTCTAACCTTAACAAATTAAAATTAACTCCTAGAACTTAACTCTAACACATCTAATAACTAAGGTCTACCCCCTTTGGCTTCCCTAGGACTAAGCCTAGACAGAAGAGGTTCCGGTCAAAGTGACAGCGTGGGTTGTGAACCTAGGCATTGTGCCTCCAAGGACACACTAAGTGAGCCGGACTTAGCTCACGTTTGCAAGTGTGTATAAGGATGGCAACAAAACGTACATAGTTTCTAATATGTATCATCCATAAACAAGAATGTGCTTTAAAATATTCTGATTTTCTTTTTTATTTTGAAAATATATCATATATTACATCATAAATCAATATAAATGTACATCAAAATTGTCACATTCCGGAGCAGGGGCGGTCACACAAGATCCCCTTTCCTGCACAAGAAAGGAGAGCTAGCATATCCACTTTCGCTCCAGCTTGATGAGTATCTATATCTTTCTAAAAATGCCAATGCTAGCAGAAATCTGGATATCTAAACTTGACATAAATGCAGAAATTTCTAAATATTCAGACACTAAATCAATTTCCCATTCCAATGTAACATGTGATGAGTAACTCAGTAAACATAGCATAAAACGCAAAAATAATCAACCCTCAGACAAACATTTCAATGAAGAATGATTGACACAGTCGTCCAAGCTCCCTAGCTCTTGTATAGTGAAGTGTGTTCAGTCCCAAAGATTCACCTATCTAACATCTATGTGAAAATGTGTCTCAGAAAGTGTGGACAAAATCTTGGTTTAAAAAAGAATAACATATCTTTTAGAGTTTTGCATGTACTTTTATCACTGGAAAGAATCAGAAAGCTAGTCTCATATCTACCTTTATAAGCCCATTATTTTATGAAACAAAATGGAGGAATAAATCGTAACCTCTCTAAAATGGGCTTGATTGTGGGGAAAACTCCACAGTTAAGCGCACTTGAGCCAGAGGTGTCTTGGGATGGGTGACCACCTGGGAAGTCCTGGTTACCGGGTGCAAGCCCTGGAAGTGATGATTGATGCTATGTGATTCATTTCGTTGGTTTCAATCCCACTTCTTCACCCCTGTGAGCATCACCCGATGCAATGAGTGTTAAGTGGACTATTCAAATCATGAGAATTATTGGTCAGTTGCGACTAATACTCATGGATATGGGTCATAGATTAATGACTTACACTACGCAGTTAATCCCGAAAATAATATCTAATCAGTAAGTACCTTCAAAGACAACTGGTCAAAGGTCTACTTGCATTTAAGAACCCAATTCTGAACCAAGAGATAGTCATGATCATATCAACATGGAATGGAATCCTCAACAAGGGATATGCCATTTTGATATTTTAGTAAGCTTGTAATTATGAAGGAATTATAAAGAATGATGTATGGCCCTGTACTAGTCATCCTTAGTGATATGGAAGGGCGAGGAGAGTATAAAAAGCAGGAAGCATTCATGTTCCCTCTCATACAACAGAAATACTTGAAAAAATAAATGGTATTGTTGATGATTTGATAAATGTCCAAGTCAACACAGATCCTTTCCGTAATTCATCATGTTGATATTCATTAATAATTTATGGAAGCAATGGGTATCTTATATTCTAGACTCCAACAAATACTTATCTCCTAAGAAAGTAGATTATATTTTGTTGAAGAAAAATTGAAGCACAAATATACATATATTAAAAAAAATGTCAGAAAGGAACACAAGGAAAGACAGAGGGGAATGTAAAAATACAATGGGTTTTATTAAACTTTACATCACTCAGTTTGATATTGTAGGAATAATAATGGTCTCCTCTCCATGCTGTATCTTCCACCAGGCTGTAGAATACATATATAAATTCTGAAGCAGTAACTTAGCCTGAAGCAGAGGAGGTAGGAGATGTTAGCTGCATGCAAATATAAATCAAACAGCCTGATCATTTTGGGAAAAATAAGAAGAAACTTGCACAGAAATGGATCCTGTGTAAATGATTCAGCCATTGCCTTGGCCAAAACTAAAAATCAAACATCAAAACTGAATGGGCAGTCCATAAATATTATATATTTACAGGAATGAATATTTTTAACAGTTAGAAAATGTGTCTCATCTCCAGCAAATACTCCTTGAAGGCACTTCCCAAACACCAATTTTAAGATGCATCCATGGATGTATTGAATTAAACCACTGGCCTCAGATCATGTTAGTGGAAACCAGAAGTACTCCTCTAATCAGGTTCACCAAACCATGCTTCCAATATTTCAATACTATCTGACTGAACCTTCTGATTTATTTTACTCACTTTTAAGACCTGTGTCAGACATTGGAACTATAACATCCTGTGCCTCAGGAATTTCTATCTCACTGTCATAGTCAGAGTCAAACAGAGCCTGGCTGGACACTGGAAGCTGATTACCTTCATCCATCTCATTGCCAGTGTCTATGTCTTCTGTTGAGAACGCTGTACTTTCTTGTCCAACAGCTGAAGAAGCAGAGATAGTAAAGTCATTCATTGCAGGCTCATAATATTCTCTCGTACTACTAACACATTTTAGAGTTGTGGTGGAGTTCTTTGTTAATGCTTCAACACTAGCATCACATGTGTTGTTGATGTCAGCTCTGGACCACCCAAGAGTTCCTGCCCTTTGAAGAACTGACTTGAATCGCGACAAATACCTCTTGGAAGGCCCAAGATCTGTTCCTGAAGAAACTTGTTTGGACCCATCACATTTTTCACAGGTAGCAGAATTACTGTCCCTGTTGTGATGTGTAATTTGACATGCATCTGAAGCACGTGACCTCCAATGTGAAGTGCTTGCTTTCTGCAAAGTAGAATCCCAGACAGCTCGAATAGTGCTAGCTTTGCCAGAAAGTTTAGGTTGATCTGGCCTCCCTCCATTTCTGAATGACATGGAAGGAAAGAATTAGCCATTGGTCACTGGACTAGTTAAATTAGTAACCGCAAGAATATTTGTCTCCAACCCAATTCAGTCTTCTACAAAACATGTTGTTATAATATATATACTGGTGGGCCCTATAGCTCTTAATAAAAGCAAGCACACATGTTCACATGCAACAACAGAAACTGAATGCTTTGAGGCCACTGAGTCTTGCATTGAGAGAAAAAGTACTAAATTCAAATTCAAGATTAATGGCAACTAAAATAATTGAAATAGATTAGAGAAGTGCCCTCTGTGCTGGACATGAGCAATTCTGGGACACAGTGGATGGTTAGGGAGCATGTTACAGATATATTCGGCTAGTGGATATCTCTTATCCTTGGATGCGGAGATGTAGAGCCACGTTAAATAAGGGTTTCTCTCCTTCCAATCTGGGAGAGATTGCCTCTTCTAAGGTGGAGTAAGCAGTTCAGTTCTCAACTATGATGAGAATATATAGCAAAGATGATGACTCTTTTTAGACTGGGGCTAAACCTGGACATGCTGGCACTCCTCCCATGGGCCATATCCCATATGTCATACCCAAATCATTGATTTGTACACTTATGTAGCATTTGATGTATATTTCTGTGCAGTAATTTAATTTAAGATGTCTTTTTTTCAAAGATAAAAAAAACATAGTGGTTCTCAGTGAGGATAGACACAAATATAACATAGCCATGTAAATTGCAATAGACACAGTTAGAAAAGATCTTAAAAACAGGAATAGAGAAACAATAATTGTTACCAGCTTTTTTACAAGGAAATCTGATATGCAGATATACGTTGATGCCGGTATATTAACTTGTCATTGAAATGATTGCTGCGATTAGGCTGATGATAAGGTTGGTAGACGGGATGAACAGGATTTATGCAGGGAGAATGGTCACCACATGAGGGAGAATAGTCGCATGGGTTCAAGGGGATTCACATAGGGGCTCGGGCCACAACTGCATGAGGGAGAATAGTCAGGTTCGAGGGGATTTGCACAAGGTCTCGAGCTGTTTGAGGGCTCAGCCAGTGTCTGTACAGCAGTTGGGGGGGACATGGCAGGCAACACCTAATCTTCTTTGAGGGGAGGTCAAGCTCGATCTCCTCGGGGATCCTTTCAGCATTTGCAAGAGGTCAGTCTCCAGTTTCAGAGGTAGATGGATGGGTTTACTCCAGGAGGTGGCGATCCAGGGAACGATCACCACATGAATGTTTATCCTTCGATTGCAGTGATATGGATGGCTCAGTTTGTAACGTGGCTCTTTCATTGAAAGACAAATTCGATGGAGCTGCAGATCCTAGGAATAAACAGCAAGAAGAATGGCTGCCACTACCTGGTAGCAATGCACCTGGATCAAGTGAGTTAAAGACAGATCTTGTGGTTAGTTTGGATATCGATCCAGAGACCCAAAATGTGGTAGAAAGCCAAGGTACACAGATTAAGGGATCTTCAACTCCTTTGGTGATGACTTCACCGGATATGAATCCAACGGGGGAGTTTGAATTCATTGAAGCAAGACCGCAAGCTATCATGATTGATGGAAAATGATTGATCAGTAATGAGGAGGTGCCCGCTTCAAAGAAGGATTCTTTTCCTCAAGCCTCGACAGCTAAAAGGTTGACATCCCTACACCCCAAGCTAGTGTCAATTATGTAGGTGAAGGAGATTTCAATTTTTTCTTCACTAGCAATAAGGATTATGCAGAATGAGGGAAAAACTTAGAGTGCCGTGGGGTGATTTTGTATTTTCTCCATCACGTGCCGAATGAGGCGGCATTCAATAAGTGGTGTCTCTTGAACTAGGAGGTGAAAGGGGTCTTATTGAATTCCTACTGGGGTTTGGGATACAAATGTCTATCTTTTGTTCAACACTAAGTCATCAGCATGACAAGTCCTTCAATATGGTACATGGAAGTTGGAACATTGCAGGTTCTTTCGCGGATGTGCAATCATGGAGATTTGATTTCAACCCAGACGATAGAGGGAAAGTACATTATCCTTTGTGGCTAGAGTTTCCTACTCTTCCTGCTGACTTGAGGCCCTTTCTGGATTTTTTTGTTGATCAGTTTGGCAAGGTTCTGATTCCAAATGGCATACAGAACTCGTTCCAGGCCAACCCAAGATTTTGAGTAGAGGTGGATTTGAAGAAGAAGTTACCCCCATTTATTTCAGTAATGACGATAGATGGAGTTTGATAGCGAAAGGTTCACTATTTGAACTTGCCTAATGTCTGGTTTGCTTTCCAGGCACAGGATCACCTCATCCAAGACTGTCCTCATCAAAAGCCCTGTCCAGGAGCTCCCCAATCTTCTAGTGATGCAGCTGCTCCAACATCAATGACCACAATTGGCAAGGAGGGTTCATCAGTGTCTTCGGTGAAACGTCCTTCTTTCTTCCTGGTGCAAGTCGTTGACATCTCTTTGTCCCTGGCTGGGGTCACAATGTCCATCTGTCAAATTTTAGCCCTATGGAAGTCCGAGCTAATCATCTCCCCATATGTACCTGTCCACCGGGCAAGTTACTGCAGGAACAACAAGTACGCCCTCCAGGGGCTCATAAGTCACAGGGATCATAGCAATGTCAATCACATCTAATAATCAAATTACCCAAACATGTGCATCAAACCCCCCTTTACCCAGTCAAATGCTCAAAGACGTTATGCAATTTAACAAATCAGGTTTGGAGAAGGTATCAGGATGTCCTATTGGGCTAATCCCCCTTAAGTTTGGGGTGCTTCCCAAGTGTGAACCAATCTAGGTCATGTAAGCATGTGTGAAGTGGCATAAAGGAAATGTTCGAGCACCCAGGGTGCAGTGATAACAGGTAAATGTAGGTCTTTCCTGTGGGTGCCTCTGTAGAGGGCGAGTTGCACCTTATCATGGATGCCTTTATTTCCTAGCCCATTTAATGCCTTTTATTCTTAATCTTATTGCTCTTTTGATTTTCTTTTCAAGGGAAAAGTTGGGGGACATTGTCCTGGCGTGGTGACCGAGGTGACAGTGTTACCCACGAGTGCTTCACGGAAATGAGAAGGTTGGCTCATGATGAGACCCCCTTTCTCTTGGCTATGCCACCAAGAGCCACTACCCTGGCTAGGTGACCAGATAGATGGTAGTGTCATACCGCTACATGCCCATGGACCTAATAGGTCGGCTCATGATGAGACCTCCCATCCACCGACTAGTACCTTGAGTTTGATTGTCTTATGGGTCCCCTTTTCTTACTGAGAAGCCTTTTATTGCTTTCTCGAGAATCCCTGGGCGAAGCATCTCAAAGGTTTCATCTTTGGCTTTTAACTCGTCCCAGCTACTTTTACCCTCTAGGCCTTTAGCCCCTTCTTCCCACAAGGCAAGGTACAACCCTTCCTAGAGTGGAAAACCCAATGCCTGAACCAAGGTGGGGGCAGATGAGAGGAGTAATGATGGAAAGTGGTAAGTATGGAGGGAATGGACGATGACCTTTCATAGACCCACCCAGTGGCAACTCTTCCTGAAGGGGAATCAGCTTACTAGGGAATTATGTCACCTTCCCGAGTATGAACAAGTTAAAGAGCATAATTCCCAAGCAAACATTATGAAATGAAGGGGAATTCAGTGCAAAATATTCAAGTGCTTCAAAAATCAGAGTGACACATACCATGATACTCGGACTCATTACCTCATGGAGAAAGACTCACTGCCACTTCAGGAGCAGGCTGGTGGGATGGATGTTGCTGCTGTTGATAGATGCATTGCACTGAAGAAAAGATGGGCCCTCATGCTCAAGTCATCCAGCTCTCAGCACTCCATGTTTAGGACCTGTGGGCCTTGAGACATAATCTCCTTAGTTATCCCTAGGATAGGGGATAACATCTGGCGCCAACTCGGGGACATGTACTCACCATAGAGCGCATGAGAACCTCAGCATCTCTGGCATGACTTGTATCTGCTAGATCTCAACAAATGTATCAGTAATCATTAGGGTGGTGATATCACCCCTTGCTCATATATGATATAGTGGAATAAAAATAAGCATGCATATATACAAAATGAAAGAATACAAATGAAGCTACATTACACTAGCATGATATGCAGACGGTATATACAATGGATGCTGTTAGAATTAGGGAAGTAGGGCAGAAAAATTATTGTCTTTTAAATTCCAGTTAGATGGAAAAACATTAGAACAGTAAACCAATACAGTACTAAACTGTTGAACATAAAAGCTCAGATCAGAGAAAGAACAACGACTGGATTTGAATCTTTAAACAAATTCTGAGTGTGTACAATCACTCAGATCTAAACTAGTAGTAGTTAGATTCAAGTTTCAACTGAAATCAATTTCTTAGTAAGTAAGAACATAGGATTAGATCTAGATAAGACAAACACTAGTTCTAATCTAGACTAAAGAAAAATATTCAAACATGGATCTCATACAGATCTAACTAAAGAACTCAAAGAACAGATCCAATCACTAGATCTGATATAGATCTAAACACAGGAATACTGCAGATCCAAAAGTCATACAGAATCAAGCTTTATAATTAAGGAACATACAGATCTAAACAATGATAGATTTAAGAACAGTGATTGACTTCAGAAATTTAAAGAACAAGCAAATCTAAATAATTGAAATCTGGATAAGTAACTTACCTCTTGGTGTCTTACCTTTGAACAGTGAAGAAGCTCATGCCTCACACAAGAGATTAATAGCCACTGAATAGTATGCTTAGAAAAAGTCTAGGATCATAGATCTACCACAAGGGTTAGATCTCTTGCCAAGAGATGATTAGACTAACTTGCCACCAAGAGGAAAACACCACTTAAACATCACATAGGAATTTATGTGATCAAACCCTCATACACACAGAAATTCCATGGACACAAACCCTCATGCAAGAAGAGGTAGCAGGGGTTACAGCTAGCTTAGAAGGGCCGCGGCTCAATGGATAGGGGCCAGATCTCTAGTAGAGAGGTCACGGCTCAATGTAAGGGGCCAGATCTACACTAGAGAGGCCACGGCTCAATAAAAAGATCAGATCTACACTAGAGGAAGGTGACGGCAGCTTCAGTCCTCAACACACAGATAACTACACCATAAAGCAGTCCTGCAATAACCCTTGAATCATCCCCAAACAAGAAGTAAACAACAATAATCCTAGGGCTGAAACCTGGCCAGATTAGAAGGGCCGAACTGTCACTAGAGAACCTCAGTCACTGTTGCAAAGGGGTCGCAGCAAGCAAGGAGAGATCCGCCTACCTTTTCAAGAGAACATAAGAGTGTTTTGAAGGTAGAGGGGTAGGTCTCTATTTATACTTTAGGCTAGGGTAGGTTAATAAAAATAATAATTAAAAATAACATATCTAATTAATATAAATATTAATTAAACATGTTATAATTAAAACATTTAATTAATATTTTCACATTAACCCCTAAAGCAAAAATACAAAACCTCAAATAAACACAAGCAAGGGTGAAGGGGGTTTAGGAGGAGTTACTTGGTGGCAATATTTGTCCATTCATTTTCAAGGTGGCCTTTTTAACTTTATCATCATTGCATATGGGATACATCCCTCATGTGGTCATGCCCGCCTTCAAAGAGGGTCATACACCAACAACTGCCTGGACATTTCTGGGGTCTTATCCAGCAAGGTACAAGACCAAGGATCAACCCATGTCCCAGACATGGGTACCCTGGAAGATGTCCAGGGGCCCTAGACATATCTAGGGACTTTAACTGCTTGGTCCCAGACCAAGAACCCCAGTCATATATTGGGGGCCCTAACAAGGGTCTTCACTGCTTGGTCCCAGACCAAGAACCCCAGTCAACTACTGGGGGCCCTCACAAGGGTCTTCACTGCTTGGTCCCAGACCAAGAACCCCAGTCAACTACTGGGGGCCCTTACAAGGGTCCTTTGCCATGGCACTGACTGTTTGGTCCCAGACCAAGAACCCCAGGAATGCAGTGGGAGCCCTAGATCTCGGCTAGGGTCTTTTCCATCCTCCCGGAGAATGGCTCTTGCAGCTTCTTTAAATTCAACACTCCCTCTCAGCAAGAGAGGCATTCTCAGCTACACCAAGCTTGTCACGAAAGTATATAAACTTTGTTAGGGACAGTGGCTTGGTAAAAATATCAGCCGTCTGTTCTGCCGTTGGAACAAACTGAATGCTGAGAACGTTCTTCTGAACCATGTCCCGGACATAGTGGTATTTCATCTCAATGTGTTTTGACCTGTCGTTAAACACTGGATTCTCGGTGAGCTTTATACAGCTCTGATTGTCGCAGTGAATGACTGTAGGTTCAAGCTTTGAAATGAACAAGTCTGAAAGTAGCTTCCTAAGCCACACTGCTTCTCTTCTAGCAACACTTGCAGCAATGTATTCTACTTCTGCAGTGCCTTGGGCTATGGAGCCATGTTTCCTGCTGGACCAGGAAATCATTGTTGAACCCAAACTGAAGCAATATCTGGAAGTGCTCTTCCAATCCACTGTACTGCCCATCCAATTTGAATCTGTAAAACCATGGAGCATTACACCTCCATTGGAAGTGTATCTAAGACCATAAGCTATAGTTCCTTCAACATATCTCAGAATATGCTTCACAGCAACCATATGTATATGCTTCAGTTCACACATGAACTGGCTGAGAGCCTTTACAGCATAACAAATGTTTGGTCTTGTATGTACGAGATACATCAGGGACCCAATGATCTGTCGATATAAGGTGGGATCTTCTGGATCTGAACCTGTGACCTGATCTTGTAGTTTCTTTATGTTAGAGATCATTGGTGTGGTCATGGACTTGCAGTCCATCATGCCAAATCTGCAAAGCACATCAACTGCATATTTACCCTGTGAGAGAAAGATCTCTCCTGGTTTC
>SNQJ01S0189921.1:0-13922 GCA_010110895.2 Picea sitchensis
TCGATAACCGATTGTTATAACTTGAAGGAGAGTTATGAATCTCACCAGGCTGACTAAAACTGGGAGAAGCAAACATTGCCACAGCTACACAAAATTCCAGTTTGAAGTGGATCATTGATTTAATCTTCATTTTGAAAACTAAATCTAATATGGCTTCGGAAACAAAATTTGTTCACAGAACGGTGCATAGAATAGAGGCCAATCTCTAATCTTCTTAAACATTAAGCACACTTTCAATAACTAAAATTTAAATTTAATAAGATGTAGTCAAAACCCTAAATCTAATTTTTTTTAGTAGTCAAAACCTAGACCTAAAAGATTACTTTTTCCACAAACCAGAGTTATCATATACAATTTTTTTTTTTAAATTAAATTATTATTATTATTACATATAAAAACAATCCATACAAATTAAACTATCATAATTTTTAATATTTTAAATAAATAGAATTTTATTTTAAATAAATTAATATTTTGTCGAAAGGTATACATGTATTTAAAATGAGCACAATTATGCTGGCATATTCTTAGTCATACTCCCAAAATTAATAGGTCAGTTTATTGTTCCTTAACTTTCTTGCATTTATCGTATTACATAGTCATGCTCAAAATTAATGAGTCAGATTTATTGTTCCATAACTTTCTTACATTTATCAAGACATCCGATAACATGTTTACTTTTTAACATTTACCTAATCCACATTAAAAATTACTGTATGGAATATGTAATTACCAAGTTTAAATGATTAAGATTAAACTGTGACATCTAAATAAATACCTACATTCTACTTTTGAACGGACCTTCTAATACCCACTAGTTCCATTTTATCAAATAGCGTTTCATATTACCAGCCACCATCTCATAACAGCCTCCTTACCGTGTGTTAGGTGGATTATGCCCTCAGGTTACTGTACCAGCCGCCGCTTGTTTTGAAATCCAGAAACAATGAAGTAAACAGCGACTTTGTTGCCCCAATAATTAAAATGTTTAAAAATACATTGGCATTTTAAAAATATATTCCGATAGGGTTGCGGGTAACCTAACTCGTCTTCCTTTGGTCGTTGTAGCTGTTAAACATACAATTTCCTACCAAATTCAAAGTCAGAATGACAAGCTTTGTCTTATTTTTTAAAATTTTTATTTTCTTGGCGGGTGGAAGCCAGGTTGCAATTCTCGTCTTGCTTGCCTTGGGTGGAAATGTAGGTTGCCTGAAAATCATGAGACGACCCACGTCTGATGGGAAACAACTCACGCCGTAGTGGTGAGGTCATTATGATGTGGGCCCTGCTGCCTGTAGAAAGTTCCAATAACAAATTAATGTGCAGGCCACCCTGCCCAGCTTTCACGTTGCACCCATGTGTTAAGGGTTTGGAATTCAATGATGTGTTGTTTTTTTACGTACGACCAATGGCAAAGGGCCATGTGATTTTCCTTATTTTTCCCGCATTCTAGAATTGGCGTGGTTGTCAATCCGTGGAGAACGAGATATTGGACTTGACTTTTGACTTGACTTTTATTTAATCCGACTTGACTTTTATTTAATGAAAAAATAACCGACGACTGGATCTTGTTTTTTTTAATATCCTGATCCTGCCATTTTGAAATAAATAAATATTACGTTTTTGTATGGTGCTGGTAATAAAAATGAATGCCCGACTGTCGCTGGTAATAAATAATTTGGGTAAGTATTGAATTTACTTCCTTTATGGTTATACTTAATATATTCCATATACTATATAGTATGATTATACTTAATATATTATTCCATATGCTATATGTATTAAATATAGCATAATGTAAAAGTGTGTGTTAAGGTTAAATGTTTCAAAAGTAAACTCTTAATATTTACAAAATTGTTTTAAGGTTTTTTGTAATATTATAAATATAAAAATTTATGTCAATACTTATAAAATTGTGTTAAGGTTTTAATAATATTATAAATATAAATACTAAAGTTACCGGTTCGAAACCCGCAGGGACAAAAATCTAACCTTAACCTTTGGGGTTGAATTGTAGCTCAGTGTAGTCGCGATCCCATTTTAGCGGTAGATGCCCACAGTGAGGTTTCTCAAATACCGGGTTAATCGTGTAACAGCGGATCCAGCACAAATTAACAAAAAAATAAAAATATATTATAAATATAAATGAAAAGGTATGTGTGTTGTAAATAGATGATAATTTTGATTTGTATTAAGATTTATTTAATATGTAAAAAACAATTAAAGGATAAATTAAATAATAATAATTTAAATTATAATAATGTAATGATAATAATTTAATAATAAGAGTGTAATGATAATAAATTAACAATTTAGTTTTAATTTAATTTAATGTATTATTATTATTAGTATTAATATTACAGTAATATTTTAATGTATCAAAATAATGTTTTCACAATATTATAAATAATGTTTTTTCATAATATTATAAAATAGTAAAATTACATGTAAAAGAGTGTTTTCACAATATTATAAAATATAAATACAAGTTTAGATGAGTTATAAATATAAATTGTGTTTTATGGTAATCATGTAATATTTATTAACACATTTTATGCATTATGCATAATATTTATTAGCCATTTATGCATATAGACATTTTTCACAATTCACAATATTTTAAATATCAATACAAGATGCCTTAACACTAATTTTAGTATAAATGCATTACAATTTAAAGGAAAGTTATCATTTTTGTTATATATTTCAATTATTGTTAATAGTTATTAAGATTAGGGTTAGAGTTATTGTGATTAAAATTAAGGTTATGGCTTTATTAAAGTTAAGGTTATTTGTATTAAGGTTTAATTTATGATAATAAAGAAAATAATAATTAAAGAGATAATTGAATATATGTGTTAATAATAATAATAATGTAATGAGAATAATTTAACAATTTTAATTTTAATTTTAATTTAATTTAATGTATTATTTATTTATGTATTAATACTTTAATAATATTTTGATGTATTCACACTTTAGTAATGAATTTATTAATGCATTGAATGCTTATTTAATATATTATTATTGTAATAATGTATTGTTAATGTATTACATTATTAGTGTAGTAATAATACTTTAGAAATGTATTAATTAATGATATATTAATTTATTAATAATGTATTACTTTAGTAACTTATCAATAATTTAAACTCCATGACCACGTTGTAATAGCCATCAGGTGCTTGAGAACATAACCATGCATGCGTGGTGTGATGAACATATGTATATGATGAACACTCTGATGTGACAAGATAACCCTTATTGTCATTAATGTAGCGAACTATAACTATGGACATTATGAAGTTTGACCATGATTATGGTTTGTTGTGGTTGAACATAGTTGACAATAGTTAACCATGTTTGGCAGTTGTTGTCCATAGGTGACCATGGCTAACCATATATGTGTAAATGTCACAAACGATAGTTCATCGTCACAAAGTGATGCACATAACCATATTTCCACAATGCGACAAACATAGCCTCATTAGCCATGTCGGATGGACATATCCTCATTATTCCAATGTGATGCAAATATCTATCATCATTATGACAAACAATGTCTTGGCCGTGCACTTATTGTGATGAGCACAACCAATAATAGTTGAACATATCCCTTTCATTGCGATGTGATGAACATATAGAAATTGCTTATGTTCATCACATAGCCACTTCTTACTTAAATGTCTTTCGTCACAATGTGATGAACGACATTTAAGTAAAAAGTGGCTACGTGATGAACACAAATGTCCTATGACATTTATGTTCATCACAAATGTCATTTATGTCCATCCCATAGCCACTTTTTACTTAAATGTCTTTAGTCACAATGTGATGGCCGTAGCCTACGTCATCACAATATCCTTCATGCGTTGTCAATATGTGACAAAAAAGTATCCCTTCGTTGTCAATATGTGAAAAACAATATATTGGCGTCGCAATGTGATGAACATGTAGGTCATGAATGTCACGACAAACTGATATTGTTATTGCAATTTGTCAAACATAGCCATGTCATCGTCACGATGCAAATGTCATGTCATCATAATGTACGTGCAAATATCTGTCGTCGCCAATGTGATGAACTTGTCCCCTTCCTCATGGTACATGAAAATAACCATATTAATAAGCGTGTGATAAACACAGCCTCATTGTTAGAATGTCAAGAACATAGCCTCATTGCCACAATGTGACACAAATATCAAGTCATCGTAATCTGGAAATTGACCAATATGTTACATTATGTAGCACAATCATATAATTTATGGTGATAAACAGAAATACTATAATAGCTAAAGCGTACATATAACCCTAATGCCAAAACAATGAAAGAAAACCCTAATTGTAATCCTAAAGTCAAAACAATGAAAAAACAACTAATAAAATATATCAAACTTTGATCATTACTAGTATAGGCATTGTTGTGTTTTGACTTTAGGGTTGGGACCAGCATGCTCTGATTGTATGAAGGCATTGTTGTGTTCATGGGATTGTAGGGTTGAGACCAGCGTGCTCTGATTGTATGAACAAGAGGTGGAAGAATGGGTCCACATAATAGGCTTATACCTATTGGTAATGGAAACAATTAATCACCTTTTAATCTAAAATTCTAATCGGTGGCTAATGGTGTTAATAGTTATTAACCTGACCTCATCGTTAGAATGTCAGAACATAACTTATCATTACCCATGATATGGCCTGGAAAATATCAAGTTATTAAGTAATTTGATAAGAAACAATGAATTCCAAATGTCGCTACTTGAATGTCATCCTTATTCTTGGTCAACCATGTTCATGGTCCCTTATGGAAAACAAGCTTGTGAAACATGGTTATCCATTGTTAACCATGGTATACCACAGTCAATCATGGTCATGTTCAACCAAGTTCAACCATGTATTGAATATCATCCATAGTGAAGGTCAACCATGAATTAACCAGTCCATGGTAATCGAGGTCAACCACAATTAACCATGGCCATGGTCGACCATAATTGTCCATGGTCATGGTCGATCAACCATAATTAACCATGTCAGCCATAGTCTTCCTTTCCTTCCTAAAGAATACCAAGGTCTAGCAAATTTTACCATGGTAAATTGGTCATTGTCATGGTCAGCCATAACAAACCATTGTCATGATCAATCATGGTCATTTTCAATTAATGTATTAATACTTTAATAATGTATTACTTTATGTATTTATTAATGGATTTAATGTGTTAAATGTTCTAGTAGTAGTAATGTATTTATTAATGGATTTAATGTATTAAATGTGTTGGTGTATGTAACGATGGTGTATTAAAATGTATTACTATTTTAAAAATATATTGTCAATGTATTAATATTTTAATAAATTTTTATTATTATTATTATTACTTTAATTATATTAATGTATTACATTAATAATATATTAGTATTTTATAAATTATAGTAATGTATTAAACTTTAGTAATGTATTTATTAAGTTACTCTTTGAGGTATTAAGGGTGTTTTATTATGATATTTATATTTTAATAAATATCTATTAATGGATTTAATGATGTATTAATAAAATAATCCATTATATATTTATGTATCGATTTATTAATAAATTTATGTATTACATTATAAATTTATGTAATAATTTAATTTATACATTTCAATGTAATAATGTATTACTAAATACATTGAGTTAATCTATTTATTAATAAATTTATGTATTAGTAGTTTAATTTATACATTACAATGTAATAATGTATTACTAAATACATTAAGATCAATCTATTACTACTTTATTTTATTAATGTATTATTTTATTAGTATTTTTAATATTTTATTATAAAAAAAAAAAAAAAAAAATGATACTTTATTAATGCATTTAATGTATTAAATGTGTTAGTGTATTTAATGATGTATTAATTAAAATGTATTATTTAATTAGTATATTACTACTTTAATAATGTATTTTATTAAATTATTAATATTTAATAAATTATCTATTAATAAATTATTACTTTAGTGTAGTATCTTATGTGTATTGTTAATGTGTTAACATTTTAATAATATTTTACTAAAATGCATTGTAGTTCTATATATGACTACATTATTAAAATGTAAATACATTATTTAGTAAAAGATTATTTAAAATGTTAATACATTAATGCATTTAAAATGTTATAAATTGCTTCAATGTGCTAATGTATTTAATGGTGCTTTAATGTGTTAAAATTTATTAATTAAAATACATTTAAATTATAATGAAAATGTAATAATGTATTGTTAATGTATTACTAATTTAATAATGTTTTACTAAATACATTAAATATATATATGAATACATTATTACTATATTAATAATGTATTACTTTGTTGGTGGCATTAATAATTTATATTATATTATTATAAATTGATAATGTGTAGTCAATGCTTTTAAGTTATTAATGCATTATTTAATATGTTACATTATACATTAATGTGTTAGTAGTTTACTTTATACATTTACAACATTGTAATAATGTATTATTAAATACATTGCAAATTAATATATTAATTAGTGTATCAATACTTTTATAATGTATTTAATGTATTATTAATGTGTATTACATTAATAGAAGTTATTTATTATATATTTATGTGTAATAATTGTACATTAATCATATATTAATGGTAGTTTCAAAGAAGTATGCAGAGTAGTCAACTAGCAACAACCACTTTATAAAAGTGGATGTTGATATCATGATCGGCGTCATTTCCACCTTTTTAAAATTAATGGCTAGATGTGTTATCAACTCCCACTTTCTCGTCAGTTGACTAACAATAATAAAACACTTTAAAATATTAACCATATTTGTAAGTTACAAATGTAACATTAAAGAATGATATAAACAAAAACTATTTTATGTATATAAATATTTGTATATTTTATTTTTAAATATATATAATAGTACATGATGTTGGGCACGGTGTTTGAAAAATGCCAAACCTTGTCAGGTGGAAGTAGGGGTACATGTCTGATGATATGGGTTCCGTGCAAATTGGAATGGCATGTTCTCATAGAGTTTTCAAATTTTTCTAATTTAATGATATTAATAATAATGGTGTCAAAATGACTAGGGTACAGCGATAAAGAAGATATATGCTTGGAATTTTCAGATTTTTCTCTATGGTTCAATCATTTCAGGGCGGTATTAACTATAGGACTAGGAATTTCCTTTGGATTCCCAATTTTTTTGCACGAAAAGGGAGTGTTTGTTGGTTTAGACTAAATTGATATTTTAGAGTTTCATGGGGTTTGATAAGGGATGCTCTGGGATATAGTTAATGCGAAGGTATATCCCAGATCACGGAAAAAAACTAACCCACACCCCACATGCCATAATAATAACAATCATAATATAAATCAAGCTGTAGCTCATAGAAACAAAGAAACACATGCACCTGAGCACGAATTATGAAACACGAAGAGGTTTATTTTTATCATTTTTTCTTTTTGTTAATAACTTGAAAATGGGATTGTCAATTAGGTCTGAAAAGCTTGGGTGAAGTTTGGGAGAGCATGTGTTAACCTCCCTACCCAGGTTCATTTCCCATAAGTGGCATGTTTGAGCTCATAATTGATATATTGTGATATTGGCAAGGTACCATCAACATCACTCTTTCCATCAGGCATAGAGAGAGAGGCCAAATTTGTTCCTCAAGTGCAAGGAATGCAACCTCCAAAGTCTCTTACTGTTGTACTAATTAGTTAAATATAATAACAATAATTAAAACAATATGGCCAATCCCTTTCTCATTGGACTCTCACCAATATGCATATCAGTTGGGATTACATCCATCAAACAAAATTCACAATAAATGTCGTGGTCTCTCACCAATATGCATATCTGTTGGGATTACATCCATCAAACAAAATTCACAATAAATGTCATGTTGGAACAATTAGTTAGTTGACAATTGATATTCAACTAAGAGAGTCAATTGAGTAATTGAATGGTGTGTAGAACAAGGGGAAAAAAATCGGGGAGTTTGTTATGCACCCTCACCAATATATGTGAGCTTGATATTTCTCACTTCAAGGGATTTGGTTACATCTTGGTGCTATAAAAAGATGGCCTTATGGGTTCATCAAAAGTGTGAAAAGAGTGTAATATGAAGACCAGACATGTGATATGTATTGTGTATATAAATAAGTTGAAGTCTTTATTTGATAAGACTGGTGAAAGTAAAGTTATGTGGATTGAGAAAAAATCGATGTCTTTGACTCCTATCTCTTTTGAAATAATTGAATATCGCTTGACCCATGTTGAGGAACCTCAATTGAAATTAGGCGATTACAAAATGATTTTCGAAAAAAACATGGTTATGTCATAGAAATGATTTGGATAAATATGAATACACCCTATGATTTGTTCTATTCAATTTTTTTTGCAAGTCGGTGATGGGTTTTTTAAATGGTCCATTTATTCATCTTGTATAATCCAATTGCCACCCCCAAACCTTGAATTTTGAATATTATTAAGCCTATTACTTACTAAATTGACCACTTCTGTAATTAATGACAATTTGTTGACTAATAACATATAATGGGGCACTCACATTAATATGATGGTAAAAAATGTGGCTATGGAGTTCCCAAGAACGTGCAAAGGAATGAATGTGATTGAATTCTTAGAAATGCGCACATGTTTGTGAGCCTGTAGCCTCAACGGTCATCAAACCACCACGCAAGCTGCCAACTCAGTTCCAAACATGAATTCTTAAGAATGCATGAATGTTCCTTAGAACATGTGTGTGTTCTTGGAGCTTATATGTGTTCCTGTCATTTTAATTGGGAAAAGCGGTCACACTAGTCCATTGATACCCAACATACCATGTGGTGTTTTCTGTCATTCCTTGACAAAATTGAGGAGTAATTTCAACAGATCTCGAGGAGGCATCGCATGACTTTACCAATGTGATACTTGATTGGTTCTAGGTAAATTTCTAAACCTTATTGTTATTGTATTTCAAAATCAAATTCGGTTGAAATTATGCCATAATTTCACCTAACTTTCACAGGCCATTTTAATAGAGAGCTAAATTTGCATTGTTCTTAAACACTTTCTATATCATTTTTTAACCTAAAACTATAGAGATTTGGTAAATAAATACTTATATAGAATATGCAAAGAGTTGTAATTGTTGAAGGTGTCACATTTTCCGCAACCATAGGCACAATTGTTCTTGGTATCTTCTTAGTACCTAGCCGGTATAATTCCATGAGAGAGGATTTCTTCTTTTCTCAAAAAACAAAGGGACAAAGGTTACTCTCGTTCTCTCATAGGAACCTAGCAGTCCAATCTTCTATCCACCAAGCAAGGGAGTGTGTTTTAATTGTTCACTCAATCATTCAAATTCTATGTAGTTCCATTTATCGACTTGATTAGAAAGCCAGCGCCAATATTTCATGCACTAACATTTATGTTTTCTTGGTTCTCTTCATGGGAGAGCCTAGCGTACTCTACCTATTCATGAAATGGTCACGAGGGAACCATTCGTGTGCATCATCTACATTCTTTCCATGATTTTTCTCTCTTTTATTTCCTTTTAATAGATTTTGTGGGTCCATTTCCCAATTTCGTGGGTGAGATCGGGAAGTTTCCATATGGGTACTCTGTCGATATCCTCATTGAATCTTGAGGAGGACTTCCCAACTTCTAGCTTGATTGGTAATTTATTTATGGGTCAAAGGAATGTTCTGGTCCTGAGAAATTAAATCCAACAAAGTATTGGCTTGGAAGGGTTCATCTCAACCATTATCGGATCCCCTCAACATTCCCTCTCATGCATCATAATGTATTTTGGAAAATCCCCTTCAACAGTTATGCAACCAAATTCCCATTTTTATAACATAAATATTTACATTACCTTCTATAACAAAGGTTCATCAATTCCAACACACACACACACATAACCGGTCTGTCTAGTCTTTTTAGAAAAATATAATTATAGTATTTATTTACAAGATGGGGAAATAGAGGTATTGCGGGTTCACACTTTATTCCTATAAAATCAACTCACAATGCCATAAACATTGCAGATATTTCCATGAAATCAATTTTTAGAATGCATGGTTTACTAAAAATTTCATTTCCGGAACAAGGATACAAAGTTCAGTTAAAAATTTTGGAAGACCTTGTTTAGTGGTTTAGAGACTCAATTGAGTTTCATTACCTCATTTAATCCTCAATTGTCCGGACGAAATGAATAATTGAAATTTAAGATATATGTTGTAGATGTATGTAATGGACTACCCCACAAAGTGGGAGGATTATCTTCATATGGTGGAATTTGCATATAATAACGGTTATCAGACATCACTAAAACTTATTCCTTTTGAAATGATGTATGGTAGGAAGTGTTGAACACCTATTAGTTGGGACAACCCGGTTGAAAAAATTATTTTGGGTCTCGAAATGTTAAAAGAAATGGGAAAATTGTTCAAAAGAAAAACATAATTTGAAAGTGCCACCGGAATGGAGACAAAAGAGTTTTGCAGACTTGAAAATGACACATACAAAATTCAATGTAGGAGATCATGTTTATCGAAAATTTAAACCTAGAAATAATTCATTCAAATTGGGAAAGAGTTCCAAGTTGTCACCGATAATGGGGTCCATTTGAGACTTTCAAGGTGGGGCTAGTGGCCTATCATCTTGCACTACCAACCAATTTAAAAGTATATAATGTGTTTCATGTTTCAATGTTAAGAAAATATGTACATCATGTAACTCATATTGTAAATTTCAATGTGATTTAGGTGGAACCGCTTCGCATTCTCGACAAAAAGAAACTTATGCTATGGAACCAAGCCATCGCTTAGGTTAAAGTGCATTGGATGCACGTTAGTCCTTAGGAGGCCACATGGGAAATGGAAGAGGCCATGAGGAAGGTTTATCCATTATGTTCCAGAGCTGAGATGATCATATTGGAATCCCGAGGACGATGTTTGGAGTTCAAGGGAGGGAGATGTAATATCCCTCCATTTATAAACATTTAAATGTTTTTAATGTTGATTACTTATATTGAGGAAGTTTTTATTAAAATACTTGTGCTAAAATATATCACCATGGGTGATGATGATGATGAATATTTTGTAATTATCATTTTATTTTACTAGAAACAAACTAATTAGAGAATCCAATTACAAAGAGTGAATCATTATTCCACGGGAGAGTGAAAAGGGATAAAAACCATGAAAGTAAATATTTTCCATGAGGAAAAGAATTTTATTCTACTACTAAAGATGTGGGATGTGAGGGAACAAGCTAGCACAAAGTTAGGCCAAAAATCTTCCCTAGGGTTAGGGATGAGGACAACTTGAAAGACCTAGGCAAGCTATTAATTTTTACTTGACAACACAAGAAGAGCCAAGTATAGAGGAAGAAGGATGCTACTGATTACTTTGGATGGGGATTTGAGTTTGATGGAAAGAGTCAATCTATTTGAAATTTGTAGTCCCTATGGAATAATGAATTAGGCTTAGGGATTACATGAGCAAGTGATTTGATTGTTTTAGTCTATGATTGGGATGAACTAGTTCTCTACTCAGTTTGTTTCCATTATTCTAAAGTAGACCTAGATATTGGGATGAACTAGTTCTCTACTCAGTTTGTTTCCATTATTCTAAAGTAGACCTAGATATGTGTTCTAAATTTTATTTATTTTTATATTTAAACAATTTCTCAAAGCTACACTAGAAGATATTTGATAAGTTTTTATAGTTTATACTGTGTTGTAATATAATGTAATAATCAATTATTTATGTACTAATGTTATTGTTTTCCTTTTATAAAAGGAAAAGGAATCACTACATGAAGGAATCACTACATGTTATAGCATAATTTTATTTGAAAAATATAGCATTTTTCTTTAAGACAGTAGCAGAAAGAAAAAATAGTAGAACAATAAATGATACTGAGTTTTCATAAAATTATTTATTTGGAAAATAATTGTTCTTACAATTTTAAAAGAAAAGAAAAAAAAATCAAATAAGCATATGTGGATTATTGTTCATTTATAAAAATATTTTATGAGAGCAAGCATTATTTTTTATTAATTTTTTGGTTACAAGTATGAGAAAAATAGATAGAAAATACCCCATTCTATAAGAAAAGATTTAATGATTAATGATTAATGATTGGCAATTTATTTTCAAAGATTGATCATAAAGAAATGTATAAAGATACTATAGAAGGAAATATTATTAAGATTTTATGAGAGCAGGCATTATTTTTTATTAATTTTTTGGTTACAAGTATGAGAAAAATAGATAGAAAATACCCCATTCTATAAGAAAAGATTTAATGATTAATGATTGACAATTTATTTTCAAAGATTGATCATAAAGAAATGTATAAAGATGCTATAGAAGGAAATATTTTTTTTTACAATATTATAGAAAACTCTAATGAAAATGGTGAAGTTTTTATCTATAAATTGTCATAGGTTTTTTTTTATCTAGAAGCTACAAAGTAATAATTCATGAGAAAATTGTATTTTAATATTCTATCTAAACAACTGTAAAATAAAACTATGAAATATAAAATTGGAAGAATGGCATGAAGAAAAACTCGGATTTCCATGACAGTAAAGAAGACGTACGAGGTTATGTGAGTTACTGTCAGTCGACTCGAGTGGAGACATGACGTGGCCACCTAAGACTTAGTTACATCTTGTAATCATGGATTAGTCACTCAATTTTTTTAATATGTCGTATCAGTATAAAGCTTGGAGCAACGTGTCGAATACAATCTAGCTAGCTTGAGGTACGACTATACTGCAAGCATATAATTATTAATTATTGACGATATAAATAATAAATTAAAAAAAAAATATGACATGGATATCCTTGTACTTTCATGGACACTTTATGAATATTACATAAATACACTCACTGATATGGTACTTTGAGCATGAATATGGTCATAGTTGAGGTACAACTATACTGCAAGCATACAATTATTGATCATATAAATAATAAATTAAAAAAAAAAAAAATAGTGGTAGAAGGAGTCATTACAAGGAGTAAAGGTTTCCCCATATTTTATTGGAGGTTGTTTAGATAAATTTTTGGAAACCAACTTTGTCTTATGTTTTTCTATCTTTTATTTCTCATTAACTTTTGTTTTGCCAACCTACTTAACTCCTATGATGGACTTGTCTACTGGAAGATCAATAAGATCCCAAGTCTTGTTCTTTTCTATTGCTTCAATTTCCTCATTCATGGCTTCAACCCAACTTTCCATTTCTTCTTTTCTATTGCTTCAATTTCCTCATTCATGGCTTCAACCCAACTTTCCATTTCACTGCTGCTTCAAAGAAGGTTGGCTGATATGATAGAAATGCAAAATGACCTTACTATTCAAAGTCATTGTTCTGCTAATAAATTTTGCTTATGCTTCTTGTTTGTTGATTTTTTGTTGAAGAGGGTAATTCACTGCTATAAGAAGAATTGTTTCCAAATTTTTTTCGCTATCCTTGTACCCGTGGTCTTGGCAGTCTTGGTGGATTTGCTTGTTGTTATGTACTTTATGTTTGATTATAAATTTTCCGCAGTGGATTTTGGGTATCCACTATCTCATTTTCTTGGCCATCCCATGATTTGTTCTCACTAAATTTGACATCCCTACTCACTATAAATTTCTTGGTGACTGGAATATGATTCTTATAGGATTTTGACTATTCATTGTATCCTATGAAGATACATTTTTCCCTCATGTTGTCAAGTTTGTTTCTCAATTCTTCAGGGATATGTGCAAAAGCAATGCATCCAAATTTTTTTAAGTGAGACACATTTAGTTTAGATTCACTCCATGTCTGTTGAGGTACTTTATCCTTAGCACTAGTTGTGGATATTTGTTCAGAATATACATTGAACAGGAAACCGCTTCAACCCAATAATCATT
>SNQJ01S0189923.1:0-18163 GCA_010110895.2 Picea sitchensis
CATCAGTTATCTACAACCCCTATTCTAAGAGGACCTGATTGGACACTTCCCTTTCATATATCCTCTGATGCTTCAGATACTGCAATAGGAGCTGTCTTGGGACAAGAAGAAAATCATCTCCCTTATGCTATTTACTTCATTAGAAAGAATATGACTCCTGTTGAACTTAACTATACAGTTACCGAAAAGGAATTCTTAGCAGTTATATATGCTATTAATAAATTTCGACATTACATCACTGGCTACTATACTCTTGTCCATACTGATCACTCAACTATCAAATATCTAATGAACAAACCTATCACAAATGCTAGAGTCACCATATGGTTACTATTATTATAAGAATTTGATATTACAATTCCAGGAAAAGAAAATGTAATTGTTGATTTCCTTTCTCGGTTAACACCTGATGATAATACCCCAGTAGATGATTCATTTCCTGATGAATATATATTTGCAGTATCTTCTCACTCACCATGGTATGAAGACATTGCTAACTACTTGGTTGCAGGGAAGTTACCACCACACCTATCCCACCGGGAGAAAAGAAGAATCATTCAACAAAGTGCTCGGTATAGCTGGAAAAGTGGGTGTCTTTTCCACACAGGACTTGATCAAGAAATACAAAGGTTCATTAGAGAAGATGAGGTTTATGATCTACTAAAAGCTTGTCATGATGGCCCTTGTGGAGGGCATTTTGCTGATAAGAGAAAAACACATAAAATTCTCAGGATGGGGTATTATTGGCCCTCACTTTTTAAAGATGCAAAGAAATATGTCCGGGCCTGTGATAGCTGTCAAAGAATGGGCCAACCTAATCATAGAGATGAAATTCCATTAAATCCCTAGGTAGTACTCAAACCATTTGAAAGATGGGCCTTAGACTTTGTAAAACCCATTAACCCCCCATCCAATCAAAAAGTTTATATAGTGGTCTACACAGATTATATGACCAAATGGGTGGAAGCTAAAGAACTCCATAGAGAGATCAAAGAAGCAGTTTTATATTTCCTATTTGAAGACATCTTCATCATATTTGGAGTGCCGAGAGAATTAGTTACAAATGGGGGACCTCCTTTCACTTCTCACGGTTTTAAAGCCACCCTTCAGAAATATCATATTCAGCATAGAATGACTACACCATACCACCCCCAAGCCAATGGATAGGTGGAAAGCACAAATAAAGTAATAGAAACCATTCTCACAAAAACAGTGAAGGAAAACAAAAAGGATTGGTCTCACAGGCTCCCTAAAGCATTATGGGCCTACAAAACTACCTGGAGAAATACTACATGATTATCTCCCTATGAATTAGTTTATGGAAAAAGTGTCGTCTTTCCTGTGGAATTTGAAATCAAAACCTTAAGGAATGCTTTAGCTATCAACCTTGATTTGACCGATGCACAGACAGCCAGGTTGCAGCAGCTTAATGATTTGGATGAAAAAAGACTAGATGCCATTCATCAGACAATTATGATTCAACAACAAAGATCAAAATGGCATGACAAAACTATCAAGCATAAGAAATTCCAAAAAGGTAATTGGGCCTTACTGTATGATTTTCGGTTTAAAGAATTTCATGGGAAACTATGTACAATATGGCTTGGACCTTACGAAGTGGACATTGTTTTCCCCAATGGAACAGTAAGGCTCCTCACAATCGATGACTCTAAAACACCATTACTTGTGAATGGTCATCGGCTCCATCTGTATCAGCGCCCTATTTCCAAAGAATATTTTAAGGCCACATGTGTGGCAAACTCTCATTACCTATTTTTAGAGGGGCATCCTACCCCTCATTGCAATTAATTCTTTTTGAATTTAATTCCTTTAGTATTAGATTAGATTTATTTTCCTAATAATCCATGTCAAGGAATGGCATGTTACAATTGATTTTTGTATATTCTCGATCAAATAAAAGACCTACCAAGAAAGGACGATCTTACTTCAAGAAGAGCCAAGCTTCATCTTGTGAAACACTACTGTTCCGCAATTTTTCGCCCTTTTTCCCCATTGCTGAAACACCACTGTTCAACAACTTTTTGCCTTTTTCCCCATTGCTGAAACACCACTGTTCAACAATTTTTCACCTTTTTCCCATTGCCGAAACACCACTGTTCCGCAACTTTTTGCCTTTTTCCCCATTGCTGAAACACCACTGTTCCTTAACTTTTTTCCTTTTTCCCCATTGCCGAAACACCATTGTTCAACAATTTTTCGCCTTTTTTTCTATTGCTGAAACATCACTACTCAGCAACATGTCGCCACTACTGAAACACCACTTCCTCAGCAGTATTCTGCAACATCACTCTTCAATAAACATTTCTCTATTCTTTCCCTGTTGCCGAAACACCAACTTTTCAACATTCCTTGTCAATAAGCTCTTGAGCTCTCATACTACATGTTGTCCTTCCACTAAACAAATCCTTGATATAATTTCTCTAACAAATCAAAAGTCTCCCCCATGGCTACTGCAAAACTATTATGGACATGCACTATATTTTGTTTGAAGTACGAATCAAAGGTAAAGATGAGGTATGTAAACTTTATATGTAAATACAATTGAACTATGGTTAATGAGAATATCCCAATTCATTATTATCACTCATGTAAAATCATTTATTTTAGCCATACTTGCGGGGGAGAGGGGGGGGGAAATATCGAAATCTTATACCATCATTTCACACGAACCGACCACCGTCATTCTTTTTTTTACCATCCTTTCGTTTGTTTCACCACCATTTACATGCCTTCACCTGAAAAACTTACTCTGCTCAGAAACGGTTACTTGACTCTCTGACAGTGCATTTTACTAAAATGTTAGCTATGGGAGGCCCTATTATACGGTACGAACCCGCCACAATAGCCCTCTTAGAACTATATCCAGAATTCTATCAAATTTTTTCTGTAGGCAGGATGGCTGGGTTATTTTCAGAGGCTCCAGGGATTTGATCAACAACAGGTTCTTCAATTTTCTTGAAATCTTCAGGAATATTATTCCATTGTTCAAGGGGTTCGGATTCCAGTTACAGAGGATGAATAGCACAGGTTTCAGGTCTCCCTGTCACTGGCATTCGTTGGTTCAGCCGCAAACACATCATTCTTAATGCCCAACAGGATTTCCTCTTGCCAGGGGAACAAATTGAGCCTAAAGGTCGGGGTGTTCGACTTAGCTCGTTGCCGCCTCCTTGGCCGAAAGTTGCAGAGTTTGTCAAACTCTATCTTACCTGTGAAGGCAGATACCAGGTAGTCTACCAGTACGATTTTGTCTTGTTGTCTCACTTACGACATTCTAGATTGGTGAATATTCCCTATTATCTGCTCGGATGTCTTAGAAATATGTCGCATTACTGTAAAAAGGCTAAAAATCCCACCCTTTCCCTCACCCATCACTGTCTAGCTCAACTACTTATCCAAAAGGGTTTTTCCCAACAAAACCCTCTCCTAAACAACCCACCCATAGACCCCCAAGAAGCTGTTGCACATCCTGCAAATCTTCAGGAACAACAACCGCAAAACCCTCCAGATCCTCCAGAAGTACCTAACAGTCCGCCTACAGACCCAATTAATCCAATTAACCTTCCTACAATACCAAGCCCACCCCACATTTTACCAGAATCATCCACTCCTACCATTCATATCCTTAGCGATGATTCTGAACTAGACAACTTTCCCTGCCCCATCACGGAGGAAAAACCCCCACGCAAACGAAAGCAAATTCCTCCTTTTCCCTCCTTTTTACAAAGAAAACGAACAAGGACCTCAACAAGAGCAGCCACTACTGCCACTTCCCTAAACTCCCAACCCATCCGGCTAAAACCTCGTACACCTCCACCCTCCCAAATTCCATAATTTTTACCCATTCCACCCATGGGCACTGAAACACCAGAACCAGAGGCCCAGTGTACTGTGACATCATCCTTTTCAAATCAAGTATATGAAACACAAGAACTAGCTACTCATTCAGTAGTTGAAACACAAGAACCATCTACTCATTCAGTAGTTGAAACATAAGAACCAGCTGCTCATTCAGTAGTTGAAACACAAGAACCAACTATAGTTGTTACACAAGAACCAGCTACAGCTGAAACATAAGAACCAGCTACTGATATCGTTACTGAAACACAGGATTCAGATGCCCAGGGTGCCGCAACACTACTTTCTCTACATCAAGAAGCTGAAATACAAGAATCAGTTGCCGATCCTGTAGCTGCTCCAACAGAATCAGCTAGTGCGACTGTGACTGTTACACAAGAACCAATCACCCCTCTTTATATATCCTTGAAATATCAACAACCAGAACCAACAATGGCCTCTTTCTTATGAGAAAATGAGTTCCTAAGGTCTGAACTGGAAGCCTACAAGCAAGAGCTAGTCATGGTAAAGGATGCCTACGAGAAGGAACTTAAATTGTATACCCTAGTTCGCATAACGACCATGACAAAGGAAAATACAATAGAGAATCAGTGTAGAGAGTATATGTGCAGTCAATGTGGGGACATCTATTATAAAGAAGGCTACAAAGTAACTCAAATTCCAATGCCAGGAGCTTCCCCTGCACTTATGACTTTTGCAGTCAAAAAAGAAAACCCTGCTGATACACAAGAACCAGTAGGACCTTCCAAAGTTCAAAATGAACCCTGGCCTACAACAATTGCCACATCTAAAGCCCCTGTTTTTGTTAATAAAGCTGTACAAACACTGCCTATTGATGAATCTTCCCCTCCTAGCCAGATCAATACCCACACTCTTGTGGAACAAGCCACTCAGACCCTACCTCAGCCTATCACTTGCGATGCTGCAACACAAACTCAACCATGGGATGAGCAGGAAATAATGGACAAATGGAAAAAAGAGTTGGTTGTTACACAGGAAAAAAGCCTGTAGGAGCACAGACTACTCTGGCTAAACCACATCTATTCAAACTGGGAAGCTTTGGAGAAAACACGCCAAGAATCCCGTGCCCATAATAAGCAAAATAAAGAGCTAAAAGGCAAATTGCTCCTGATGTTTGACTTGGCACAAAAGTTGTTGGCTGCAAGGAAACCATCCTCTAATTACTCTCTTTTCCTCATGGAACTACTTACATTTTTTCAGATTAACTCAATCAAAGAAGGAAGACCCCATGCAGTGTTAAATCCAATAGATTTTGTTAGAACCTTTGCAGAAGCCTCTACTGTGGATCAACACCTCCTCTGTGAGGTATATCTTCATAATTAGGCCATACCTGAGAACCGACAACTTAACCTTAACCCTCTCGTCGGTGATATCCAGATTCGGGCACTCACCTCCTTCCTTAACAATTAGATTATATGGCAGAATGACTTCCTAGCTGCCAAGCATAACGAGGATAACCGCCTTCTCTGGATACGGCCAGAACCACAGAATGCTGCCACCTTTGTTACAGAGTATTATCAGTTTTTGAAGAAACCAGGGATGATTCAATATATTCAGCAACTACAGACAACAGTACTTCAGGATTGTCAGCAGTTCATTAAATCCATAGAGATCACTGCCCTACAAGCAAATAACATGTTTTGGCAACAATCTGCTGAGAAAAGACAGGAACACAATCCCTTTAGCCCCACCAATCTTGAGACAACAATCTCTCGGGTACCTAGTTACATCAAATGTTTTCAGCAATGTGCTGAAATCTGGATAGGTTATCAGTTTCATTTTCCTATTTTGTGGATGCCAGCAGAGAAATATCAAGTTCATCATAAGTTTCCCAAAAAGGATGAAACAACAGCTTGCCAAAGGCTACAACGCGTTCAAGGATTCAGAGCTCCAACAGACAACACTTTCCATAGCTACTGCTTAAGTAACTTGCACGCTCATAGTCAGTATTCAGATTCTGATTCAGATTGAAGTTGCCTAAGGACATGCAACCTTTTAAGTTCGGGGGGATGTTAGGACCCTGTAATGTACCTTTTTGTTCATACTTTTTACTACCATTACATCCTTTTTCCACTCACATTTAAGCTTACATTATCACCTTACCCTATCTATCCAAAGGTATATAACGTCTCTTCTCTTTGCTATATGTTTAATTTGTTTTTCATATAATTTTACATTACTCTCATACTTAACCATCGATCCGAAATATATAAGTGCTGAAATAGTTCGAACTGCAGATTATCATTGTTGTTTGAAGGCCCATTGCTGAAATAGTCAAAAGCATGCAAACCCCGTGGCTGAAACAGTCCGTGGTCTACGATGCTGAAACAACAATTCACACAACAGAAAGAAGAAGTTGTTACACTGACCAACAACTACACCTTGAGCCAGAATTAACCATCGCTGCCGCTTGATACCACGTTGCTGAAACAGTCAGAACATAAATCCCATTGCTGAAACAACTCGAGATTTGCGATGCTGAAGCAATATACAACAACAATAACAAGATAAATAAAGAAGTTTTTACACCAGCCGCAACAACTACACCTCACTCAGCACCATTTCAACTATTGTAATAGCATTCTGTTACGGGAGACTAGGATATCCTATTCCAGTATAGAGATTAGATCTGACTAAGAATAGGATTCAGATGTGCACATGTAATTTGATGATTAAATTGTATCGAGGGGATTCTCCTCTTTAAATAAGGGGAAATCATCATTATAGATCATCTTGGCTAAGCAAGGAATTAGAGAGAAGGACGTGTTTACTTCAGACATTGTAACATGATACAATTGACAGATGAATAAAAGATTATTCTGAGCATTCCTTCCTAGTTCCTTTCGTTTCTGGGGAATATTGTGAGAAGGGAGGGCCCACCTTCTTCACAAGATTCACCCATTAGTTCTGTAGTGTGTTAGTATTATTCGTGTTCATGCCTTGATTAAATTCCATTTTTCTGAAACTCTACTTTACTGAACTCTGTTCTGCTGAAACTATGCTTTACTGATTGTTACATTGTTTTCATATAATTCATGCTTGGGTAACTGTTAATCATTATAATTAGCAATCCTATTTGGTGAATTTATGAAAGCTTGATAATCAGAGACAGGTGTTGAATATTCCTGCTTGGGGAATAGGGTCATGTTCTCTGTTAAGAGATAGTTAGCCTTCAGTGTGTGTCAATCATTTCGATTAGTAATGAGTTCATAAAAGTGTGATGATCGGAAATGGGTGCTGAAGATTCCTACTTGGGGAATAGGGTCCTATTCTCTGTTACAGAATAGTTGGTCTTTCCTCTTGCAGTATCCTGAAAGATTTCTTTCATAGGTTGCTATTTCTTAATGTAATCCAGGATTCTTCAGACAATTATTTCTTTAAACTTTGAATTCTGCAATAGGTAGGTTTCTTTTATGTAATTCAAAGTAGAACTTTAGTTTGTTCAAGGCAAGGTGTGATTAATGTATTTTTACTACAACTCTAGATTGCTTTTGAGATTGAGCATATATAGTGTGTGATTACCTTTGAAATAAACATACTTCCCTGGGTTGACAATTTATGTAGCACTTGATTGTTTAGTTAAATAAGCAATTACAGTGACCAACACATATCTGGATTGAGTTAATATTTGTTGGGCATGTGTAAGATCTGATTCCAGTCTATCAATGACAACACTCTGTTCCTAAGACTGAGATGCTTGATGTTCTGCCATAGTCATCAATTCATTTATGTTTTGAATCAAGTTTTGTTGGGACTATATGAATTATTCCTCCAGTCTCATAATGGTGGCATCCTGCTCAAGGGATTGAGCTAGTTCCTCTGAGACTAGGGTATCCTTTTTTACCTCAGCATCAATTGTTTCTATAGGAAGTGTTTCTTCTATTGTCATTATTTCTTCAGGGTCTATCTATGTCTCCATGGAGTTTGTAGTGACTGCTCTTTTAGGAAGAGGGTTTATTCCTTGCACTCTAGGCCTTTTGTTTTTATTTATTTTGTGGGCCTTATCTTCTTGTTCTAGTTTCTTTCTTAATTATTTAATAATTTCCCTTAGTTTTCTAACTTTCAGCCTTAATACTTCAACCTTTTTAGCCCTTTTCTTCAATAACATATTTTCCTTTTTTAGCTTTCTGATTCTCCTATGGTTTTTTCCTAATTTATATTTGTGAGGGGTCTCAAGGTTTTCTTCATCCTGGTCAGTTGGTGGTTGTTCCTCTGTTCCTTCCAAATGCTCTGTTTGTCCAAGAGGGCTTCTTTCCTCAGGATGAGGTTCTTCCTGTGTTGTGTCTTTTGGGAATGACATTTCAATCTCGGGAAAATCTTCAACAGGTTTTGAAGGAGAGGCTCGTTCTTGGTATTCTTTTGATCTATTGGTATCTTTGTCAATTGAGGTCCCTAAACTCCCTAAAACCTGAGCTATTTCTATCTCATAGCTCTTCAAAAATTGTTCTGTCAGGTGTTCCAATGTTGGATGGGTGCCTTCCTGATTGTTTCCCTGTGAGGTTTGCTCTGCTTGCTCAATTTCCTGAATTTATTCCTGTAAATATTGCTCTATAATGTTCTAAATTTCTTCAGGATGTTTTGTTGTGTCCTAAATTTCTTCAGTCGTCTCTTGAATTTTCTTAGTCATTTCCTTAATTTCTTTAGGTTGTCTTTTCCATCTGCTTCTCCTCTTCCTCTCAATGGGGGTTTTAGGAACAATCGTTTCTCTTTTTATCTTTCTCGTTAGTGCCTCACATTTTGTGAGGTCTGGGTCTCTGTAATTTGGACGGGGTATGCTTCGACCTCGGGTTGAGTAGGTGGAACTTCTATTTAGGTAGTGGTATCCCTTCTTTATCTCTTCATTTTCTTGTGGTGGGTCTTCATGGTATGATTAAGGTTGTTCTATTTGTAGAGGTCTATTTTTCTCAATAAGATCACCCCAGGTTAATTGAGTTTGGCTCAGAGCCTTATTTACTATCAGTTTAACTAATCCATGATAGTTGATGATAGTAACAAGATCTTTGGATTTTTGCATTCTTAAAGAAACCTCAAGTAACATGACATTTAGGAAAACTGGTAGATTGATTACTAACCTTTTCTTGGAAGTCTTGCTTCGCGGTTTGAGGTGTACCCGGTGGGATTATCCTTATCTTCATCACTTGTGATGTACCTCTGAATTACCTCTGTCATTTATTTCCATGGTTCACCGAGGTTGCTAGGGTTAAATCCCTTTCCATTTTTATCCTATTCATCGCCAGGGTCTACGAAGGATTATACATCTTCTTTAAGCGATGTATATCTTTTGTCCATTAGATGGGTTAGAGAGCACAACCTCTGTTTCGAGGAGTAACTAAGTCATTATATCTCCGAACCATAGAGATTTTATCCTACAAATTATGAAAATTTCAGTGTGATGTGCAGCCATCATATCCTTGCAAAGCTGGTTGAAGTACTTAAGTCAACCAGGATGGTGTAGAGATTTCTCTATCTTTTGCTCGATTTTTGTGCTTGATGTTGTTGTTCCTATGAACATGACCCACCCATGGATTACGTGAGAAAATGAAGCGACTATCATTCCTGCTTGCAGATTTGGTTAGACCATTTTGGAGGAAATATTACCAAATATAGAAAAATATCAAAAAATGGTGAGTGTAAAAAATGTGGGTTTTCCATTATTACAATCATTACAATCTTATTGGAAAACATGCCGAGCATCCACTCCCCTCATAATGTAGAGGTCGACCTCGACCGTTAGTGTAGGAAAAAGTAATGAGTGCAGGTATTGCCGGTGAGAGGTAATAATGACGTTGTCACCACAAGTGGGGATCAATCATGTATAATTTTCAAAAACAATATTTAACGGTAATCATTAAACAATAGTCCTTTTTCGTGGGAAATTCGATTTTTACCTATGCTCAAAATGCTTTAAGGAAAAATAATCCGAATAAGTTAAATTACGTTGGGTTAAAATATTCCACATATCATAATGTTGTTACCTTTCCCAAGTTATTGAGTATAAACGAAATGATAGCCTTGTTATTGAGTAAAGGGAAATCTATAGACATAGAGAAACTTGGTGTTTGTAAGGTAAAATTCCATACCACAAGTAGAGCCAGTCTTGCCGATGGCGTCCATAACCTCGGCAGGGTTGCCTTTTAACCCATGAATGAGCTTGTATCCTTAATAAATATATGAATCCTCTTTTCGGAACCGGCCACACTATCGGTTTATTGTGAGATGATGATAATGTCACTCACTAGTTTGTAACTTAAGTGAACAAGCTAGATCGTGATGAGACTCCTTGTCCTTTGACAAAATAAAATTGTCAAAGGACATTGCCTAGATATTGGTAGCCATGATCAGATGTCGCCTACGTTATTATCATATGATCTTGGTAGGTTGGCTCATGATGAGAACCCCCCTATTATTCTTTGTGGGAGAAGTTTTATTACTTATATTTATTTAGATATATATATATATATATATATATATATATATATATATATATATATATATATATATATTTTTATGAGGCTCTGTATTAAAGTGAGGCTTATCTACTCTTTAAGAGTCAGGGATGAATTAATGAAAAATGAAGTGTAAATATGCCAAGTAAAAGTTTTCTTAAGACTCCTTATTATTATAATATGAAGGCAGAATTATCGATTTCAATTATATTTGTATGTATATAGGAAAAAGAAAAACAGAATTATGAATTTCTGATTATAGACAATTTAAGAGATATTCCGAGAAATTAATCCAAAACGGTTTGATAAGGTATGAGATAGTCCACAAAATAATGGCAGATCGTTGTGATGATAATAATCTTTGTTGAAAATTATTTTGGTGAAAGTTGTACCCAAAGGAATGGCTACTTGGTTTAACAACATGAGGGAAAGGAATGGTAATGAGGAGAAAACACAGAAGGAACATTTGTTTCTTTTAAAATGCACAATCTGAACTTGAGATGAAGGAACAACAACTATGCATCAAAGGGAGCGACAATTGCGCCAAAGGGACCTTGATGGTTACGTTCAAATGAACAACATGATACTCAAAGGAACAACAATCACATAGAGGAACAACAATTGTGAATGTTTAACCATCTAAATAGGTAATTTTTGGAAAGTTCCATGGAAATATATTTTGTTGAATCTAAATTTGATTAGTCATCAACTAAATTCATTCAATTATTATGGGTTAGTTTATTTAAGAATCAAGTATTGGATGGTTTTTTAATGTCATGAGTTCATTATAGTTGCTTAATTGGCTGCTTCTGAGAAATATGACATATTTTTTTCTATATGAAGGCGGTCAGGTGTGATATATAAAACGAAATTCTGAGGAAAGTGAAAATAGTGCTAATTGTGTACATTACAATCATCTTCCCTTAGTTCTTATTTTCCAAAGTGACTTTCATAAAACTTAAAAAAAGAAAACTAACAACTCAATTAGATCTATATAAAAAAAACTATACATATAACATTGTATACGGTCAACAAATGCATCATTTGTATAGATTTAGATTGGTGGGTTACCTTTGACGAAATTTGAATGGTAGGGTCCTTACTTACTTCTTGGTAGAAATATTCTTTTGGGGGTGGTTGATGATAGAGTCGTATCCGGTGTCCATAGACGAGAAATGGAGATCTGGACCCGTTGATGGTGCTTAATGTGACTGTACCATTATCATGGACTTCATTAATTTCATATGGTCCCGACCACCTTGTCTGTAATTTTCCAGGAAAGTCTTGAAATCTGGAGTCATAGAGGAGCGCCCAGTCTCCTTTCTTGAATTATTTTTTCTTGATATGATTTTCGTGCCAGTTCACTCTCTGTTGCTGAATAATGACTTTGTGATCCACAATAGTCATGCGTGCTTCATCCAACTTCGTTGAGTCACCGAGAAGGCATTGTTAATTTTCTTTGTTAGATCCAGGTCAATTTCACAGGCCATCCTTAGGTGTGGTCTATTTCGATTGGAAGATGGGTTCTTTACCATAGACTAGGTGATAAAGAGAGTATCCAGTGGTGTTAGGCCATGTTGTGCGATAATCCCATAAGACATTTGGGAGCTTAGTAGCCCAATTATGTCAGTTTATTGAGACAGACTTTGTCAAGATTTCCCCCAGGACCTTATTTGTGCTCTCTACTATTCCATTGGTTTGTGGGTGGTATGGGGAAGTAACCTTGTGCTTAATATGGTAATTGTCCAAGGTGGTGGTAATTCTATGGGCCGTAAATTGTGACCCTCCGTCAGTGATTACCTCCTTGGGTAGTCCATAGCGTACAAATAATTTGAACAGAAATTTGATGACTACTTCTTCTCTTGCATTTGGTAAGGCTTTTGCCTCTACCCATTTAGTCACAAAGTAGTCCATTTACAGCCTTCTAGAATATAGGCCTTCTTGTTTGATTTTGGGTTGAAGGGTCCAACGAAATCTGGGTACCCATCTCTCAAATGGTTTTGTGACTAGTTGTGATTTCAATGGAATTTCATCAGCCTGACCTGATTTTCCCATCCCGTGGAAGCAAGCTGACCAGCGGGGTCTAGGCGATATTTCTTTGCATCTCTAAATATTGAGGGCCAGTCATAGCCCATCTGTAAATTTTGTGTCCCGGCCACAGCGATGCGAAGAAAATTTTCCACCATATGGATCATCATGTCCTTCTTTGATTATGTTGTATATTTCCTTTTCCCTCTCATCATGTCTGGTCGATGATCATCTCGTAATGGAAGAGAGATATCAACGATCAAAGTGAATCATGCTTCTTTGTTGATTAATTTTCTTTCCCTTGATGATATAAGATGTGGCTGTTAATTTTTCCATTGCTAGATAATTTTCCACGTCATTGTACCAAGGTGGATTTGTAGTGACGACAAATAGATGTTCATCTGGAAATCGGTCTTCAACTATTAAGGAGTCATCTATTTTGGTTATGCAGGACGGGAAGTGCAGACAGGGTTTTCTCTCGGGGTTGATCTTCATTAATTGTGTTATCAAATTCCTGCAATAATAATAACAATCAAGTGACTCGTCCATTAGTAAGTGGTTTATTATCTAGATATCTAATAGCGGAATGATCAGTATACAGAATAATGAGATAACCTGTTATATAATGATGAAATTTATTGATGGCATGTATAACAACTAAAATTATTTTTCTGTTACTATATAACTAAGTTCAACTAGAGTAAGATTCTTTCTAATAAAATAAACGGCATAGGGTTTCTTGTCTTCGTCCTATCCAAGGACAGTGCCTATGGAAATATCGATGCATCGGGTGGAATGCGTGGTTTTAGTTGGTCCTCTCAACACCGGTGCTTTTGAGATCAACTTCTTGAGTCCTAGAAATTCCACATAACACTTGTGGGGGACCAACGAGAACTCCACATTGCAGGTCAGGCATGTAGGAGTTACAGGGTTTGTACAGTTTTTTTCCATAAATCCACGATAGTATCCTGAAGCGCCAATGAAACTACGTACCTCTGTTTGTTTGTGTGGTGTAGGTAGATTAAATCTTACTTCTGTTGCAGTGGATCTACCTTAATTCCATCTGTAGAAACATAATTCTCTAGTACCACACCTTCCATCATTATCATGTGGCATTTTTCATGGCTTAAACATAACTTGGTCTAGTACCACACCTTCCATCATTATCATGTGGCATTTTTCATGGCTTAAACATAACCTGGTAGTAATGCACCATTCTAGTACCTTCTCCAAATTGTTCAGTGATTGATCGAAGTTGTCGCCATAAGGAGTAAAGTCATCCATGTAAAATTAAATCCCTTCACTGATCAAATCATTGAACATGTTCAGGATAGACCTTTGGAATGTGGATAGAGCATTGAAAATTTCAAAGGGAAATACTTTGTATGCAAAGGTACCCCAGGGGCAGGTGAATGTAGTTTTATCTTGATTTTCTGGGGAAATCTGGATCTGATTGTAGCCACTAAAATTGTCTAGGAAAGAAAATAATTTCTTCCCTGCCAAAGTATCCAGGACCTGATCAATGAAAGGTAAGGGGAAGTGTTCCTTTTGAGTGGATTTGTTAAGTTCCCTGTAGTTGACACAGATTCACCATTTCCCATTTTTCTTGGGGACGATGACTAATGGGGAGACCCACCGACTATCTGAGATAGGGTATATAAAATATACATCCAACAACTTTTGTAATTCTTCTTTAACAATATCCCTGAGGTGGGGATTCAATCTTGTTTGCGGTTGTTGGATAGGTCGAGCATCTTTATCAATGTAAATGTGGTGTGTGTAGAGTTGCAGATGAATACCTTTCATTACTCCCAAGAAAAATCTTGCTAGTATTTAGAAAGGACTTGAATCAGATTTTGTTGTTGTTGCTCATGTAAATTGGCATTGATGATCAGAGACTTCCCTGCTGTGATCTCAACGAATTTTATTTTATGGACAATGATAGTCAGGATTTGTTGTTCCATTAAATCTTCCAGCGGGTCTCCCTATGCTTCACAGTCTAGAACAACTTGGAGCATCTGGCATGTTGGATTACCCACGATGGTTGGGTTGTTAATAAACCCACTGATTACATCATCCTCTAGCTATTTCTCGAGTTTGAGAGATTCTTCCAGCATGAGAGGGGCTCGTAAATCCTTTTCTGGATACCGTGGTGGTGGAAATTGTGGATATATGAAAGTCGGGCTTGGCTTGGATGGAGGATATAAGATGAGATTTTTTGTGACACCTCCTCTAGAAATTGTCATGTTACCCATTCGACATCCTATGTACACATCAGTTGTTACGAGCCATGGTCTGCCCAGTATCAATGGATGCCCTTCGAGTCCACTTCTTGGGTTGATGATGAGGAAATCCATTGGATATTACCAAGAGTCGACTGAGATTGCTATGTCATGTAGTGTGTCGAATGGTCTAACCACTGATCGATCAGCCAATTGTAACATAATGGGGGTGGGTTCGAAGGAGTCAAAACCCAGGGTGTTGCAGGTTTCCATATTCAGGATATTGATGGATGCCCCCAAATCAACTAGTGTATTTGGAAAAGAACAACCCTAGATCTGCACTGTTACTATGGGGTTCCATGGATCTCCATATTTGACTGGGTCTTGTCTACTTAGAATTAGATCAGACAAGGCTCCCACTACACGAACTGTTGATGATGAATTTTTAATTTTCCTAACAAGATTCCTCCCACATAGTTCCTTGATCGTTTTTTCATATATTGGAATGTCTTGCAGAGCCTATAGGAGTGGAATCTTGAAATATAAATTCTTGAGTTCCCCTACAATGTCGAAGTTAGGATAGACGAGAGGTTTTGATATCATCAATCTTTCGAGGAACAAAGGGGAAGGAGTTTCATCCTTATTAGGATCCTGTGACTCGACTGTGTTTCCACCCTGCTTGATTTCTTCTGTTATTACCACAGTTAAGGGAGTTATTGCTGGCTGTTTGTTATTTTCCTTCTCTTGTTCTTGGAAAACATTATTTTCTTCAGGAGAGATTATACGCCCCAATCTCAATCGGAGTCCATTGCACCCTACTGAGTTGGTCTCCTCTTCCCCATTCTCCATAATCTGGATGAGCTTAGTTGGTCTATTATTAGGATTTGGGTGGGGCTGGGTTGGTAATTGAGGGTGCAATTGTGATTGAGGGTTTTGGGGCAGTTGGAGTGGAGCTTGCAACGTGGGTTGGGTTTGAGGGGCCATCCCCATGGTTTGATTGTTTATCCCCATGGGGCGCTGCCAATTTTGGTTCCAATTTGGGTTTTGGGTAGTCGTATTAGGCCACTGCGGGGGTAGGGGTTGTTATTTGATTTTTGCCAGGATGAGGTGGGGTATTGTGAGCTAGGCCAGGTGGAACTTGCAATTGGTTGATTCTACTAGATCGGATTTGCAGGTAGTTGGTTTGGTCAAGTGGGATTTGCAGGTGGGTATTTCTAGGGTCACCAGTTTTGATTAGTAAACGGTTGGTTCTACCATGTATTACCAGAATTTTGCTACTGATTATACTGTCCAGAAAAGTCCTGGAGTGTATTTGGAGGGCGAGCCTACCATTGATGATTCCGAGCCATCAAATATAATGGTTATGTTTCCTCTTCTTCTCCTATAAAGACAACTTTCAGTCCAGGGAGCGATGGTCATTGCTCCGTGTCATGATCCTTGGAGAAAATAGTACAAACCTGAACCACATCCAAAGGACATTCCCTTGGACCATGCTTTTTTCTGCATCTATTGAAAAATATGTCCAAAGTTTATTCTTCTTCTGCTTGTTTTTGTTTGGCCTACAATACATCCAATTGTGTAGTCAAAGTGCTCAAAATATCTGTTTTGAAATTTTCTAAGAGATTACCAACTTCATCTTGTGTAATGCCCTCGATGGTAATGTTGTTATTTATGGTGAGGGAAGTTCACATTCCTGATCTAGTCTGTGTACTTCCTCGTGATCACCTGATGCATAATAAAATTGTGTTATCATAAGTTTCTTGATAAATGTCACCCTTCCCCATTAGATTCAATGTTTCTACCCATTCATCCTTCATACCTTTAAGTAGAGTTTCTTTAAGTACTTCTCCTGGTAATGTACCATAAGGAGATCTCTGCAAGTTATACTAAAATATCTCAACATATTCTTCTAATGATTCATTTTCTTTTGCAGTCATTTGAAAGATTTCATCTTTTAGGTCCCTGGTTCTACAATAATCTTGATATTTTGTCAAGAAGGTTTGTTTCATCTCATCCCATGAGTTAATGGTTCCACCTCTTAATCCCATAAACCAACGTAGAGCTGCCCCCTTCAAGGTAGAGGGGAACAATTTTAATTTTTTGGGTTTAGAGGTGTAATCATACCCTCTACATAGGACATCGAATTCGAATAAGAATGTGTTTGGGTATTCTGAAATTAATCCATGGAAGGTTGGCAAGTTCTGTAGGGGTATTTCTTTAATGGGAGCATTAGCAATTGGATAAACTATCGGATATTCCAACGTGGAGGTCTGGGGTCTTTGTTGATTTGGTTGCACCATTTCATTGAAAATGTGCCAAAAATCTTCAGGAATTTCTTGATCCAGGTGTTCTATTCGAGCTGGTTGATTATTTGATCCTCTAGGGGATTTGATTGCACTCCCTCTATCTGGGATTTCAGGTATGAATTCTTCTTTTATAGGAGATTCAGGATCAAGGGATGGTGATGGGACTATCTTGGCAACCCCGCTAGTTTATCCTTCTCCTTCCTCCAGATTACGAGAATTTCCCTCGTCTAAAGGGTTGAGGGGTGGAAGGTCTGTGCTTTGAAATCTTTGCTCAGTCCCTTCAGTTTTGCTATGAGTATTAGCGTTGGTTGTAGTTGGTGAAACTGCTGCTTGAGGGATTCAGATAGGTCCTTTCCTAGGTTCGACCGAAGCTTGAGATTCAACCTTTCAGATGATGTCATCTATGAAATTACTTTTCCAAGGGAGCACCGAGCCCTAGGCTTTGGTAGTTATTGATGGGGGTTTTGTTTTTTCAAGAACTTTCTTCTTAGTCATACACACTTCACAAAAAAAGAAATTCAAAAAGAAACACCTATATGACCTCTTAAGTGTCAACTGGAGGTAAGCATTGGCATAAACATCTTACTTATTGCTTGCATAGGTTCTTACCTTCCATCTTCAATACCTGATCCTCCAGAGACACAACGTATGATACCTTTGCCATTCTCCCCAACAACGACGCCAAAATGTTGGTGTCTAAAGATGTCTAAAAACAACCTTAGTTTAACATTAATTTATCAACCCGAGTATTCGTATTTTATCTCAAGAATATCAATAAAGTATCTACAGATAGCTCGCAGAGGCTAAAATCGCGTAGTTAAAGAAAACATGAGTTTATCCACAATTAAGTTCCTCAAATGTTCATTAAAGATTCTGAAACTAAGATCTTACTCGACATAATTGGAATCTGATTACTAACATGTTGTGAATGAAAAAGAACTAACTAATCTATTGAATTCATTTAACTAAGAAGAAGTAATTGAATCTGAATAAAGACTTGTAGAATTAACTATTAACTATGAATCAAATTGATTGAAAGGAAATAACGACTTACTCTATCTATGGAAAGAAACAACAATTGTAATCTAACCAAAAGGAACAACAAATGTAACTTAACATAAAGGAACATCAATTGTAACTTTAGCTGAAAGGAACAACAAATGCGAATCTAAGTAAAAGGAACAATGCGTATGAAAATGTGAGGAACTGTCAAGCAGTAAACTACAGTAATGGAAATTGGAATAACAATCATTAATACTCGAGA
>SNQJ01S0189925.1:0-14136 GCA_010110895.2 Picea sitchensis
GGGCCGACTTCTCAAACTGGGTGGGTAAACCCACCTTTATTATATTTCTAGGCCTCTTTAATATCTGTTGGGGCTGACTTCTTATTCTTCCTATTAGAATTGTCATTTGACCAATTCGCAAAAGGGGATTTGGTCCTATTACAATAACCGACAAGATCAATCCACAATGGGGATTGATCCTATGAATAATATATCAATAATAATAAGAATACTCTTTGCAGTTACATTATTTCAACATTCATCAGTCCAGCTCCCAAGCTAGCCAGACACACCAACACAAATGGCTATGGATACGGGTTCAGGTACAGTCATGAAGATACAAAGGATAGCTCAATGGGTGTGAATACTCATGGATGATTGACTGGATGACTAAATAATGGAAGGAATGATGGAAAGAATGATGGAAAAGATGATAGGAATGAACTAAGTCCCGAGAATATGTATGCATGTCCCCAACTTGACACTTGTCATGTTGGGAGCTACTTTGGCCCACTTGTACCCAACTTTAGAACTTAGGATAAATAATTATCCATACTTTATGATTAAAGAAATATTAATATAATATTCCTTTTTGGCTTAATCTCTCTAGCTTAGCCCCTCCCTTTCTCTAACCAGTGAAGTTTAGTCCCCCATCCCTTTTATCATGGTCGATCTACGCGCAACGATGTATTTTATATTAAATATGAGACATATACAAAAATAGGCGCATTGGCCTTTAACATCTAGGCTCTCTGGCCTAATCAAAATATAAGCATCATAGCTTATAATAATTGGCTCGTTGGCCTCACAATCGCGCGCACTTAAGATGTTGCGCGATGTATCCTGGAATGTGCACACTTCATCATTGCACTGTGCAATACATGCGCGCACTATGCCATGAAATGTGTATACAAAATGATATCAAAACAACTCACCAACTTAAATAGATTTTCATCTATATTACAATTGGGCGCGGCCTAGGGATATTACAACAAGAGGGAGAAGACTATGACGAGACACTTATTGAAGAAATAGTTCCAATATTTATGAAGACAACCAGAACAACCATGATTCATATATAATATGAGATGCAGGGGGAACAATCCCCATATTTGAAATTGAGTGGCAGTTGGTGCATTACATTAGTTGGGTCATGGAGACATGACTACAATGAAAGATAGAGTTACCTCCATGAAAGAAGAAGAGCTACCTTCAGTATTAGTTAGTGAGCCACTCTCAGTTTCGGATGAATTTGTTGCCATGATGGAGTAGAGGAGTTACTCCCAGATCTCAGCAGTCACAGTGAGAATGGAGCAACCATTCTCAGCTTTAGAGCAGGTGCAGGTGCAGAAAGAGTAGAGGACATACTCTCAAGCAGTGAGACAAATAGGGCTTTGCAGAGAGCACATAAAGTTAGCACATGATTGTGCACATTAAGTTGAAGTTGAAGCAAGTGTACTAGGATGGTACAATATGATGCAAAAAATTGGATTTGAAGATTGAAGATAGAAAGACTCATGTGTGTCAGTTGAAGGAATCTCTGTACGTGTTGAAGCAAGCTCCTAGAGCTTGATACGGTAGAATTTACAGTTTCCTGAAGAGCTTGGGATTTACCAAGAATAAAGTTGATTCTAACCTTTATCTCAAGGTTATGAATGATGAGCCAGTGATGTTACTACTATATGTAGATGATGTATCTTTGACAAGATGAAGAAAAGCTCATCACAGATTGCAGAAGAAGCTTGCCACAGAGTTTGATGGAAGACCTAAATGCATTATCTCTTAGGTCTTGAAGTTTGGAAGAGCACAGAGAAGATCTTTCTTAACCAAGGGAAGCATGCAGTTAAAATTGAAAAGGTTAGACATGTTGAAATGAAAATCCATGTACACACCCATGGAAACGAAGTTGAAGCTCCTGGTAGATACCTCGTCAGAATTGGTTGATGCTACTCTGTACAGACAAATTATTGGTTCAGTGATGTAGCTGACGAATACCAGGCTAGATATATGTTCTTCCTTGAGTCAATATCTGGTAGAACCCAGACATGTTCATATTGTTGCTGCAAAACATATGATGAGATACCTTAAGGGTACGATGGATTTTGGTCTCTATTATACTAGAGATATTGACTTCAGACTGAGTGGTTACACCGATTCAGATTGAGTTGGAAGTTTTTCTGATAGAAAGAGAACTTCGGGATGTTGTTTTAGTGTGAGGTCAACCATGATCTCATGGCAGAGTAGGAAGCAATTCAACATTTCTCCAAGCACGACAGAAACATAATACATTGTTGCATGTTCCGCCAGTTGTGAAGCCATAAGGCTTCAGATGTTGTTGTCCGATCTATTTGATCTAGAGATGGAAGCCACCGTGATTCTATGTGATAACCAAGTTGTGTAAAAATGATGGAGAACCATGTGTTCCATGATGAGTCGAAGCACATAGAGATCTAGTATCACTTCATTCATGATATGATGTAGAGGGGAGCTCTAAAGCTCCAATATGTTGGCTCAGATAAGCAGGTTGCAGACCAAGCCTCTGTCTCGTGTAAAGTTTAAATACTTTTGAGATAAGTTGGTATAGTCTGAAAGGACCTCTCTCGAAAGGGAGAGTAGTGATTATATTCCAGCCTCGTGTTGTGTTGATGTGCCAGCTTAATTGTTGTGATGCCAACCTCGTGTTGTGATGATGTGCCAGCCTCGTGATGTGATGATGTGCCAACTTAATTGTTGCGATGCCAACCTCGTGCTGATGACATCCCAACCTTGTGCTATGATGATGTGCAAGCTTAAGTTTTGTGATGCCAGTCTCCTGTTGATGACATGTCAGCCTCGTGCTGTGATGATGTGCTAGCCTTGCGCTGTGATGATGTGTTGCCAGCTTCGTGTTGTGATGTCAGCCTCGTGCTGAAGACTCTCAGACCAGTGTTGATGTTGATGATGCTCCAGCCTTTGTGCTATGTTGTTGTTGTTATTGATGATGATGATGTATTAGTGTTATACTAATCGATGTTGATGCAGATGTTGATGATGCCACTTCAGCTTCATGCTAAAGAAGATGATGATGTTACTTTAGCCTCATGCTAAAGATATTGATGATATTACTTTAACCTCATGCTAAAGAAGTTGATGATGTTACTTTAGCCTCATGCTAAATATATTGATGATATTACTTTAGCTTCATGCTAACGAAAATGATGATGTTACTTTAGCCTCATGCTAAAGATATTGATGATATTACCTTAGCCTCATGCTAAAGAAGATGATGATATTACCTTAGCCTCATGCTAAAGAAGATGATGATGCTACTCCAGCTCCATGTTGTGAACGATGATGATGAGAAAAAAATCTGATGATTTATAGATACGCCACTCAGTGTTCCAAGATGTTGTTGATGATGTTGGCCTCTCTCTCACCTGATGTTGTTGTAGAATACCCTTCTTGTTAAGGGGGAGTGTTGAAATATTGTAACTGCAAAGAGCATTATATTTATTATTGATGTATTATTCATTAGATCAATCCCATTTTGTGGATTGATCATGCCAGGTATTGTAAATGACCAAATCCCCTTTTGTGGATTGGTCAAACCCTAATTGTAATATGCTAAATGAGAAGTTGGCCCCCAGAATATTTTAAAGTGGTTATAACCACCCAGATTGAGAAGTCTGCCCTGCCAGTGAAAAGACACCTCAGTTCAACACCTTCCAGATTGTATAAATAAGAGAGGCCAACGCCTCATTTGTTCACTCACTCTCTTGTTCATCAGAGCGCAAGTTTGGATTTGCAGTTAGAGAAGGAAGAGAGAGAGAGAGGCACATTCTTGGGAGAGGACTTTCTGTAGTGTTTGGTTTATTCTCTTGGCATTGTATTGGCTATCTATATTAAGGAAGTTTTTGCTGGGTTTTCTCCCCCATGAGGGTTTCCTAGGATAAATTATGTGTCTCTTGTGATTGTATATTTCTCAGTGATCCTATCTATGCTATGGTTATCTAGTAAATTGAAAATAAACCTAATAATATCTTAAACCTTAACACTCAAGATCTTGGATCTCTATGATGCAGGAGAGTTTGTGTTTGGAAGTTGGTGTTTTTCTCTTTTGTGGAAAATTGTAGTAACATTTCGTGATTAAGGAGCTTCAATTTGGTGTGTTGTAGTTAGTTCAATTTCAATGGGAGGTTGTGAGGATATTTTTAGTAGAAATTGATTCTAACAAGTCAAGGTTCGAGATATTTACTAGCCAAAATTTGAATATTTGGAAATTGAAAATGGAGTATTTTCTTTTTGAGAGAGAGATACAAGATATCGTGGAGGGCAAGAAGCTTAATACTATGAAATAGAAAAAATGGGACAAGATTAATGAAAAGGCCATTGACTTTATTGGCTTGAACTTTTCCAACTTAGTGTTGATGAATGTGTCTAAGGAAAGTACAAACAAGGGGCTTTAGGATATGTTTGGGAAGTTATATGAATCCAATTTCCTCTTGTACCTAATATTGCTAAGGAAGAAATTGTATCTTGTTAATATGAAGGATGTTGATAAGATAGTTGATCACCTAAATGTTTTCAATACTGTTGTGAATTAGATGAAGGCCATCGAATATGAAATGAAGGATGTTGAGCAATGCATTTGCTTACTTTGCAATATACCTAATTCTTGGGTTAATCTTATTGTTTCCATTAGTAGGATCACTAAGGTGAAAATCTCAAAATAGATATGGTTGTTGGTGAACGATTACGAGAAAAAACATAGAGTACTTTTAAACTCACTGTGAATTCAAAAACATTGGTGACAAGAGGACATGTCAAGGAGAAGCAATAACGTAAAGTCCCCTCCTTGCCTGCTGGAAGGAAGCAATAATGTAAGATCCCCTCCTTGTCTACTAATGTGTTTTTGTGTTTATTTGTTTTAAGATGTCTTGTTCACAACAGTTTCACAATGGATGCATAATGGTTTTTGGCACACCAAGGGTTTTATTGTATTTAATATAAAAATTAGCAAATACATCTACTATAGATAATTACAAACTCATTCAATATGACATAACAACAAAAAACCTTTAGAAAATACAGTTTGATCTATTATTTTGTTTGATCTATAAATGACCATATGTGGGAAACATTTAATACATTGAAGTGATCCCCCTTTGAGACACCACGATCTGTAATTGGTTGGCGCGAATCAAGGAGAAGAACATATGCAAGTAATGGCATCTTGAAACCTTATGAAAATGCACCAGCAATCAATGCCCCTTTCTCAGCACTCGTTTGTAGCTTCCTTGATAATGAGGTGACCCCCTTTTAAATACCACGAATCGTTGGAAAAAGCCATGACCCAAGAAAAATGCAGTTGATATGTGTGAACAATAGATTTCCCTTTGAAACCGTGCCCAACAATCCTATTTGCCAATTTGATTTTATTTTCATCATCAGTAGGTTCCAATTCTTTTCCCATGGTAATCCTGTACAATCCTTTACTTCTTAATAAATCCTCCATGTGCGATTTCCATTGGAAGTAGTTGGTGTTGGTAAGCAAAATATCACTTGAAGAAACCGTCTTAAATATGCAAATAGTATGGATTTAAAAACTGAAACTGGCGGCTTGGATGGAAGGATCTTGAAAAATTAGGTTGTTTTAAAAAAAACAAACTTCAGATGTGAAAGTTATGCCCTTCTGGAAAAAAAAGCATAAATAGTAACCAAAGAGCCATGTGGAAAGTAGAAGTTGGTCCAAGTGGTGATACCAGAGCTCCGAGGAGAAACCTAGATTCAGACGAATTTGAGGATACTTGTGGATTCCAAGAGGAAGAAACTGAGGGATTGGATTCGGTGTTGAGAGACACACCATAGCCAGTCGGGGAGACCACACAGGTTTTCCATTGCTTTCATTACAGATCTACAGTCAGATTGAGCATGGAGATCAAAGATCCAACTCCAGCTGTCAGATTCCAGCGTGAGTTCTAGAGGAGACATTAGAGGTATAATGGGTCGCTCTTCCCGAGGAGGCCTAGCAAACCTAAACCCTTAGAACCCATTTGAGATCAGGGGAAGGCGCTTCATTTGAGCTACCCAACACATTTTTCCGAGCCTTCTAGCCATCATGGAGTCACATTCAGTCAATGGAGTTGCAGTGTGTTTGACAGACATAGGAGAGATCACAAATTCTCAGATCTATTCATCTAAAGGGCTAGCGAGCCAGATTCCTTCCAACCCATTGGAGAGGGAGGTTGGGCGGTCCATTTGAGACAGGTTCCATAAAATTTTGACGGTGGAATATACTTGGGCAACTCTTTCAATGTTAGCCAACGTGAGGGTGTTCCCAACAGTTGGACATATTACTTCCGACAATGACAGAGAGATCCAAGAGCCTAGCAACAACAAATCCATCCAGGGTGAGTCTTCTAGGGAAGAAGGCAACCTCATTGGGACATATCTCATCAGATTCAGAGGAGTCTTGCTCATGAATGCATCAGATTCATCTTTCGACAACAGATCCAGCGTTGCATGCAGTAGTAAACCCACGCATGTTACATATCGGGCTTGCATGCCAATGATCTAGCGACGCATGTTAGTTCTAGGTATTGTTCCATGCTTTTACTAGTATTCTAGTATAGATCTAGTCATTTGAAGGTCTAATTGAAGATTGGTTTGGTTAGTTTTACATGCATGCAATCTGTGTGTTAATTTTTGTACATGCATGCCATTATTGTAGTTGCTTGACTATTCAATATATCTTAAACAAGTTGTTCCACCTGACACCACATGCAAAATCACCATGCATGTTAAATTCAAGTTATCAAACACAGTCATAAACCTAAATAACCCATTCAACCACCCAGAGAATATTAGATCTGCGAAATACAGGGTATCAGAGCTTCAAGCCTGCCAACCTGTAACTAAAGTTTCCATGAGTTCAACAGAGAACCTAGGGGGGCATGAGCATATAGGTGACAAATTTGTCACTTACAACAGACACAGAGAGAGGAGAGGACTAAGATCAGATTATCCCCCTTTTCCTCACAGTTCAAAGGAAGAGGAAGAAGCACAATGGGAAGCATAAAGAAGGGCAGAGCGTGAAGCAGAGCTTGAGGCAAAGAGGAGGATGGGAGACTGATATGAAAGGACAAAAGGTAGTGGAAAGGCACCCATGGACCCAGAAGTGACCTTCATGCAGGTTCTTAACAATTTGGTGATCAGTCAATAGGCCATGACTCAATCTTTGGCACAAATGGAAGATAGATTGGCTACATGGAACATTCCAGGAGAAAATGTCCTCCATGCAACACAGGGGAACTTAGGGGTAGGTAGTAGACCCCATTCACCTACTCGCACCTACACATCATCGAGTAGGATTCCTAGGCCACTATTCCCTATCTTTCAGAGGGAACTTCCAGCAGCAACACAACAACCAATAGCACAGAGATCGACCACACAAGTAGATGATATTGTTGATTATAGGAGAGGGTATGCAACCCTAGGGCCAAATTTCCACAATGACATGAATTTAGTAGAGTATTGCAGACTTAGACTCAGGAACTGTCCTAGAGATCCTTAGAGGGGAGGACATCAACAACAACATGGACATAACATGGAGTTCATTCAGAAAGTAGGGAAACTCACTATACCATCTTTCGATGGATTATCTAGATGTACTTCTAGAGCCTGGGTATATAAACTTGACACGTACTACAAGCTCAACCAAATGACATAAACTGAAGCCATCAATTTCACTACTTTTGCTTTTGGAGGGGGAGGCCCACGGGTGGTGGCACCATGGACTGGTGATGTTGGGTCACAATTACATCACCTCATATAAGGAGTTCACAGAGAGACTTATGGACATGTTTGACAGGAGGGATCCAAAGATCCACTTCAGGGACTTAGCCCAGTTGAGACAAACTGGTACACCTGATGCATTTATCACAGAGTTTCAAAGAATAGCCATGATAATGAAAAACATTTCAGAGCCTAGACTGATCATTCTTTTCATAGAGGGTCTCACAAAACCCTTGAGAGGATGGGTAAAGGACTACATACCTCACATACTACATGTTTCCATCCTACGCACTAGAGATCTAGCAGACTCAATGTCGAAAACCAATTTTTTTTACAAACCCCTTGTGCCACAGAAGGACCAAGATAGGAAACCATTCCAGAGAGAGTGGAAGGGTAAGGAGAAGTTGGATGATGATACGAGGCATGATATTATGAGGAAGAAGCTATGCTTCAACTGCAGAGATCCATGGGTCCCTGACCACATGTGCATGGGCAAGGGATAAATCCACTACATTGAGGTTGCAATAGACAATGATGAGGAGGAACAAGGCAGTTAGGAATAGGACAACGAATCCACTAACTCAGAGGAGGATCCATTGCATGAGGAGGATCAACCTCCAAGGAGACCACTGACACTGGTAGGGGCGCATCCACCAATAGAGACACAACCTCGCGAGAAGGATAAGAGACAATCACCCATGAAGGGAGGAGTCATAACGACCCTTTCTGGAGTCCCTAGGTATGACACACTCAGGATCATAGGTACTATTCAAGGATAACACACCATTGCCTTGATAAATGGTGGGGAAACCCACAATTTCATTGATGTTGCACGGGTAGCTAGGAGAGCACTACAAACGAGTTTGAGGGTTTTGATGTTAAAATGGTTGATGGTTACATGGTAGAGTTTTTGGATCGAGTTCCATATTTAGAGGTACGTCTGGGAAACTACACAGTGAAGGATACATTCTATGTGGTTGACATTTCTGAAACATATGTGGTATTTGGAGTCCAATGGTTGATCACCTTGGGAAAGATTTCTACCAATTACCAAACACTTGAGATGGGATTTAGAGACACTGAGGGGAAGAATATTGTACTGAGGGGTGACATGGGCAACCATGACAGTGTCAGCAAAGAGGATGGAGAGGATCTTCAGACATGGGGGAGTAACATGTGCAACAATGTGTGATCACCATGCAGAGGGATTCAAACATTCGCCAACAGTATCAGGTAGAGATCTGGGCTTTGTTGAGTTATCATGAGCAAGTTTTTGGTTCGATGCCGCTAGTGAGACCTCGAGACAGAGGGTTTGAGCACACCATCGAGATGGAGGAGGGTGCAAAACTCGTGATTACAACACCCTCTCATCATCCTAGGAGGTTCAAGGATGAGATATAAAGAGAAATTAAGGAATTGCTAGCGATGGGACACATTAGGCCTAATAGTAGTCCATTTGCTTCTTAAGTAGTCTTGGTCATGAAGAAGGATGCTACTATGAGTATGTTTATAGATTACTGTTCTTTGAACAAAAAGACAATAAAAAATGGGTATCCTATCCCATGCATTGATGAGTTGATGGATGAACTAGATGGTGTAGTTTTCTTCTCGAAGATTGATTTACGCTCTGGCTACCATCAGATCAAATTTAAAGAGAAGGATATAGAGAAGACAACATTCAGATGTCATTATGGACATTTTGAGTTCCTTGTTATGCCATTTGGGCTAACCAATGGACCAACCACATTCCAGTCTTGCATGAACCATATATTCCGAGATCACTTGAGGAAATCGGTATTGGTGTTCTTCGATGACATGTTGATATACAAGAAGACATGGGAGGAGCATTTTAAACATTTGGATGAGGTACTCAACATTATGGAGGCGCAGCCACTGTATGCTAAGGAGTCAAAGTGTGAGTTTGGCATGACAGAGTTACTTTACCTTGTTCACATTATCAACGCATAAGGGGTGCATGTGCATCGGGAGAAGATCAGGGTGATCTTGGATTGGCCAACACCCAAGAATGTGACATATTTGAGGAGTTTCTTTGGGTTGTGCAACTACTATAGGAAGTTCATGAAGGGTTTTTCATAGTTGGGTGCACCACTCACCAACCTCACCAAGTAGGGAGCCTTCATATGGACTGACGAGTCACAGAAGGCATTTGAGTGGATGAAGTTAGTCATGGGCACATGCCCGGTACTAGCATTGCCCGATTTCACGCTACCATTTTCTTTGGAGTGTGATGCATAAGGAGAAGGGATCATAGCAGTGTTGATGCAGGGGGGACACCCCATTGTATTTGAGAGCGGGAAGCTCATCCAACCAGAGAGGCCGTATTCAATTTATGACAAGGAGATTCTAGCAATAATGCCTGCTTTGACCAAATTTCAACAATACTTGGTGGGCAACAAATTTGTGATCAATACATACCACAATAGCTTGAAGTATTTCCTTGAGCAAAAAGATCTTAGCAAGAGACAACAAAAGTGGGTGATAAAGGTCCAAACCTTTGATTTTGACATAGATTATGTCAAGGGAAAGAAAAACATTGTGGCAGATGCATTGTCCAGGAGACCAACGACTTGTTCCTTGATGGAGATCTCAACAGATTGGAAATCACACTTGTTAGTAGATTATTCCAAGAATAAGTTCACATGTGAGCTATTGGACGGATAGGTACAAGACAACATGTATAGAGTCATAGATGAATTCATCTTCTATAAAGACCGAGTCTACCTTGTGCCCGGATCTATTCTCAAAAAGATCTTGGTGGCAGTACCCGACTCACCTTTAGCAGGCCACTGGGGCTTCATCAAGACATACAAGTAGGTCAGGGAGATATTCTCTTGGAAGGGTCTCAAGAAGGATGTGATCAGACATATCAACGAGTGTGTGACTTGTCAACAGAACAAGTCAGAGTAGACACTCCCAACAAGGTTTCTTCAGCCACCAGAGAAGAATTGGGAAAGTATATCCATGGAATTCATTACAGGCCTATCTAAGCCTCAGGGTAAGGACTGCATATTTTTAGTGGTCGAAAAATTGACCAAATTTGCGTAATTTTTCGTGATTCCTACAGACTACAACACAATGCAGGGGGCATAGTTGTTCTTTAGAGAGATATTCATACTTCACGAGTTGCCACAGAGTATAGTCATTGACAGAGACAGTTGGTTCATCAACACATTTTGGCTGGAGTTATTAATATTGTTTGGTACAGAGTTGACACCCAACACTAGTTACCACCCCCAGACTGATGGGAAGACTGAGATAGTCAACAAGTGGATAGAGGGCTACTTGAGGAACTATGTGAGTGGACAACAGAAAGCGTGGGTAAGGTGGTTACATCTTGGAGAGCACTGTTACAACACTACCTTTAACATGTCCATAGATATGACCCCATTCAGAGCATTATATGGATATGATGCTCCCACTTTGATTGATTTGGTTTTTGGAGACAATAGGGCTCCCAAGGCCAAAAGAATGGATAGTAGAGAGTCAAGATATTCTCAAGGTATTAAAGCAGAATCTATAAGTGGCACCGAATTGACATAAGGTGAATGCAGACAGACACATGATAGAGCGTAGCTTTGAGGTTGCGGATCTAGTATTCCTGAGGCTACAACCATACAAGAAATCATCTTTGAAGAAGAGCGAGGCAGAGAAGCTTAAACCCATATTCTATGTACCATACAAGGTCATACGTAGGGTGGGTGAAGTGGCCTACGAGTTAGAACTACCAGAGGGGAGGTAGATTCACGACATGTTCCACGTTTCTTTCCTCAAGAAAGCGGTGGGATAGTTCATTAGCACTTTTGAGGAGCTATCGCCTTTGGATGAGAAGAGATAGTTAGAGTTGGCTCCGAAGGAGATATTCGAGTTCAGAGAGAGGAAATTGAGGAGCCGAGTCATCAGAGAGTGTTTGGTCAGATGGAGGGGACTTCCAGTAGAGGATGCTACTTGGGAGAGTGATCAGATTTTGTAGCACCCTAGATTCATGTTGCTTGAGGACAAGCAATCTTGGGAAGGGAGGACTGTAATGTTCCTTTCCAAGTGATGACTCAAAAGAGGAGGGCTTATTAGTCTAAACATCCCCTTTAGACTATAGCCAGGAAGAAGCATGGGAAAATGTTCATTTGATTTCATTTCACTAGGGAAATGTTATAATTTGAAAGTGACATTAACTGACTAAGTGCAAAAAGGTAATTAAGTGTTTATGTGAATATTAAATCAGAAATTTAGGAAAAGTGCTTAAGTGAAAATTCAATGAAGAATCAGGTTTTCAGTGGGTATAAGGAGAGGAAAAATGACCTAATGGCTCATTATTGATGATTTGAGAATTGAAACCAAACCTTTAAGGAGAAACCCATATTCAGGGGAAATTGAGGATACTTGTGGATTCCAGGAGGAAGACACCGAGGGATTGGATTCGGTGTTGAGAGACACACCCTAGCCGGTGGGGCAGACCACACAATTTTTCCATTGCTTTCATTATAGATCTACAGTTAGATTGAGCGTGGATATCAGAGATCCAGCTCCAGCAGTAAGATTCCATAGTGAGTTCTAGAGGATACATCATAGGTATAGTGGGTCACTCTTCCTGAGGAGGCCTAACGAACCTAAACCCTCAGAACCCATTTGAGGTCAGGGGAAGGCGCTTCATTTGAGCCATCCAACACATTTTTTCGAGCCTTCTATCCATTAGGGCGTCACATTCATCCAGTGGAGCTGTAGTGTGTTTGACAGACAGAGGAGAGATCACATATTCTCATACCTACTCATCTAAAGGGCTAGCGAGCTAGATTCCTTCCGACCCATTGGAGAGGGAGGCAAAGCGCTCCATTTGAGACCGATTCCATCAGATTCTGATGATGGAATATACTTGGGCGACTCTTTCAGTGTTATCCAACATGAGGGTATTCCCAATAGTTGGACAAATTACTTCTGGTAGTGACAGAGAGATCTAGGATCCTAGTAGTAATAGATCAATCCAGGACGAGTCTTCTACGGAAGAAGGCGACCTCATTGGGACATATATCATCAGATTCAGAGGAGTCTTTCTCGTGCATGCATGAGATTCATCTTCCGACAACAGATCCAATGCTGCATGGAGTAGTAAACCCATGCATGTTACAAATCGGGCTTGCATGCCAATAATCTAGCGACGCATGTTAGTTCTAGGTATTGTTCCATGCTTTTACTAGTATTCCAGTATAGATGCAGTCATCTGAAGGTCTAATTGAAGATTGGTTTGGTTATTTTTACATGCATGCAGTCTGTGTGTGAAGTTTTGTACATGCATGCCATTATTGTAATTGCTTGACTATTCAATATATCTTAAACAAGTTGTTCCACTTGAAACCACATGCAAAATCACCATGCATGTTAAATTCAAGTTATCAAACACAGTCATAAACCTAAATAACCCATTCAACCACCCAAAGAGTATCAGATCTGGGACAGATAGGGTCAGTAGAGAGTTAATATCTAGATCTGCAGATTTGGGATATTGTATTGTTGTTGAAGACGACCTTGGAGAGTGCGCTAAAAAAAACTCATTTCATACGAAAAAAAATTCGCTTCTCGATGACAATAAGGGTTAGATCTCGATTAACTTACCCAGAAAATGCACCCTTTCCAATATGTTTCTGATTTGTCGAGATCACATAGAGTGCAGGGAAAAGAGCATACGCAGATCCAAAGGAGTAGCAACCTGGAAACATAAAACAAAAAACCGAAATAATAGTCTGCAAAAAGTTAAAAAGGGTGTATTTAGGATTTAAACCTCCAGATTTGACTGAAATGGTCTTATCTTGGGAAAACATAAACATTTTCGAGTGAAATGAAAAACATTCCTGATTGAAACGAGCACTCCAAATGCAATGGAACAATCCTCTCTGTTAAATTTGGCAGCATCGACAGTCATTGTCCAATGAGAGGCCATATGGGCCACCCTGAGGCTAGCCATGGAGATTTGAAGAATCAACCAGTCTTGTGAGGTATTGACAAATGCCAAGGGGGAACGTACAACTTTTGTGAGTCAAACCAAAAGTCAGGACGAACGATATGCCATGTGAGTCTAATGCAAAAGTCAGGGGGAACTTAAAACCTTTGTGAGCATAGATAATCTAGTGCAAAAGTCAAGGGGAACGTACAACCTCTGTGAGCATAGACAGACTAGTGCAAAAGTCAAGGGGAACATACAACCTCTGTGAGCCTAGTCAAACCTTGTGAGCCATGAGAAAAATTCAAGGCATCTAGCAAAAGTTAGGTTGAATATAAAATTCCTATGAGATAGAAACAAACGATACTCTTAATATTTCAAATGATATAAATGTATTGATCTAGTGCGTTGGTACGTGTAACATTATCCACCAT
>SNQJ01S0189926.1:0-18162 GCA_010110895.2 Picea sitchensis
CTTGGCTATTTAGGAATACAAGAAGAATCCAACATGTACAAATATTATTGGTGTACAAAGCCTCCATTGCATAACCATGTTCCCGATTTAATATGTTGAGAGGTGGGTTTGTGTGGACATGTTATCCACCCATTCAACCCACACATCACCCCCACATATATGAAAACAAGCACCCCATTTGGGGAGGGGATATCATTCTAGCATAACCTTTGGAATTCTTCCTTAAGGGAGGTATTTTCCACAGAATCCCAATTGAAGTTTGTTTTATCATAACAACTAGACACACCCTCATTGGAAAGATAATCCAGGAGCTTGTTGGCACTTCTATATTCGTGTGAGGGATTAATGGTTGAAACATCATGAATGAGCAATTGGAGTTGTGTCAAGATCTCTTCCAGTCCCCAATGTTTAGAGAATTTCCAAGGTGGTGAGTTGTTTTGAAGGATAATTAACATGTTGATGATAAGTTGAGAATCACCTTCAACTATGAGAATTAACATGTTGTTGCTTATCTATTTTTAAACTCGAGATGAGATCCCAAAGCTCTGTCACATTGTTGGAACTTATGTTGAGGTTTCCATAATATATTCAAAGAATCTTCCCTGTGGAGTTGTAAAATATTGGACCCCATAACTTGTAGCTCCTGGATTTTTCTTAGCAGCTCCATCAAAGTTAAGCTTGATAAAATGATGGGGAGGGTGAGACTAGGAAAGACAATATGAGAGATAGGCGCATGCAATGTTCTACCCATGGAAATTAGAGTTAAATTAAGATTCCATCCCGAGAGGATGAACAATTCTTTGGGGTTGCAATTGACATCATCTTCACTCTAGGATTGATATTTGATTATTTATGTGGTTCTTTTTTGGATTTCATTGTTACCTTGATCATTCTTGAATATGTAATGGTTTATCTCCTTCAAAGTTTCTCGCATTACAAACCCTGAGACGAGTTGTGTGATCTTATTAAGGACGGGATTCTAAAATCCAGTAAACTACCAGGTAGCTAAAGGGTTTTTTATATAATACTTGTGTCTCTCCACTTATCTAAAGAGAAGTGCACCATGATCCCAAAGTTGATTGTTGAAGAGGCACATATTTAGAAAATGTTCTCTAGTTTCCTTCACTTGTTTTCAAAGGATACATTTTAAAATTATAATTTAGTTAATCAATGTATGGTGGGTTTTTTATAAGGACTCTTTATATAGTGTGATATTACTTAAGGTATAAAGATTTATATATTTTTTTTATAGATTCAAATTTACAATCTCTAAGTAAAGATATATATTCTTAATAATTACTCTATCAAAATAATATTATATTTGGGAAAAAATATGAAAATAAAATAGATGAAAAATGTTACAAGAATAATCACTCCAAAACATATAATATTTGTTTGCAGATTATGTTTGTGTTTTATCTAATTGATAAAAAGACAAAAATATTTAAATTATAGAAAATGCTTATTATTCATATATAAATTTATAATAAGTATTTTGCTAAAATCAAATTGTTAATATTTAGGCGTTAAATATTACAAAGTTATAATACTAAAACATATTAACATTTTAAGCATTAGGACTTGTCTTTATATGTATGAAAATTATATGTAACTCAAGATATTTATGTCAATTAAAATCCCTCTCTATACACATAGAAGTTATATTCAAATCCCTATCTATACACATAGAAGTCATACATGAGTGTTTGATCCAAATTATATTCAGAATGAAATGAAAGCATATATATTACAATGAAATACACATAAAATTGCCAGAAAAAAGAGAAATACAGTAATACATGATTTCTATTAATGAAATAAATGTACAGAGACTGTAAAAATACAGAGTGCAAGACTCACTAGAATGGTGGCACCTTTATCTCTAAGAAGATATGTGATGGCTATGTTCATTCACAAGAAGATGATTACAATGAGGCTCTGAAGGTATTTTTATGATAAACTTGAATGCCAAAACCCTAGACATCCTAAAATGTAACCCTAGGAGATGAAGTGCCAAAAGTCACGTGGGCCTCATTTGGGTAAGTTAGTTCATCAACTTCCCGGGGTTGTAACTTTTGCATATGATCTTCGTTTTAGGTGTGTGATAGCCCATTGGAAAGGTATTTTCAAGAACTATGAATTATGTCATCAAACTCTAACTTCTTCTACAGTTTGGTTGTGGCAAGCCAAGAAAACACTGTTTAGGGCCCCAAAACAGACCTAGAAGTATATAAAGATGTAGTGACATGAAAACTTCCAAAATAATTCAGTTGGAATGGGTGGGTGGCCACTGATATCCACCTAGATTTTCTTTAGGGATTAAGGATAGCCCTAAAAGCGCAGAACCCACAATTACAAAGAAATGTCCCCATTATAGAGAAACATGTTGAACTGAAAAATGTCAAGATGAGCTAGTTGGAATTTGGAACAGATGGTTGGCCACCAATATCCACCTAGACCAATCTTGTTCCTTTCAGAATTAATGGTCTCCATTGCATTCAGTTCCCGAAGAAAAGGGGAAATTTTTTTCTGAATCAGAATCTTGGTGAGTTGTGTGCCTTGTTGGAGAAGTTGTGTTGCTTGGTTTGTGGAAGGCTGTCACAAAAATGTTGTTCGTGAGGTTGAATATGATCCACCAACATGTTGTCTTTGTGTTTGATGGGGAATTGTGTAGGCACCATCATAGGTGAATACAAAATATATTCTTTCTCTTTTCTAATCTACTTCTACTAGATAGAAGGTGTTGAGGCTCCAGTGGTTGCAGTGGCCTCCAGTGCATCCTTTCAACAGACTATGAAGAGGATAAATTTTGCAGTATGAGAGATTACCTTGTGACACTGTTTTGGTGGAGCAGTAGTCAAAACTACCTCTAGTATCCTGTAGAGATGACCCCCTAGAGTAATAAAGACACTACAAGGTCGAGACTCATAAACAACATGATGTTTACACATATACAGTTTTCCCAAAACAACATCATAGACATCAAGAGGGGAAACATGACATTATTGGCTGACAGAGAGATATCGTCTCTAGTGAGGCCACCTGATGTTGTATGGATACAAGTGTAGTGTTTTCAACAACCCCAACTGTTTTAAAACTTCAACTGAGATGAGGTTCTTCTGGCTGACGCTATCAACAATAAAATGAAATGGGGTCCCCTTCTCCCACATATATGAATGGAATGGGTGCTCCCCCTGTTCGGGATCTACTGGTTCTTTTGGTTGAATTGTTTTGGTCATGAAAGTAACAGTGGGGTATACATCGATGATCTATCCATTTTCAATATTTTCTGGATCATATTCTGAATCAAGGTCTGGATCCTTGTCTTTGACCTCGACCACCAATGACTATTTCGAGCAACATGCATCGATGTTGTGCCAGTTTGTTTTTGAAATTTACACCACTTCACGGTGTCAATCTCCGTCTTTCCTTTTCCCTTCTTTTCATGTGCCTTGGATTGGTTTTCATGAGGTTGTTGGTTAGGGTCATCTTTACCATGATTTGGTTGTTTCAGATTTTCATACACAAACTCCCATTTGTGTTGGTGCCTAAATTTATGCTTGATTTTGATAGCATATCGATAGGAAGCTCCCAATGATGTCATGTTTAGGAAATCCATTTTGTTTTGGATGTACCTATGCAGATCCCCATGGTATTTCAGAACTAGATGTCGCTCGGATTCTTTGATACCCATCTTGGTGCACAAGGTATATAANTATTGTTCCTTGACTGCATCCAAAAAAAAATGCCAAGTGGTCTTGGCCCCATATATTCCATATTCCTTTGTGCAAATTTTCTTCCAGTAAGTTTCCCACCAATGTTTGACATGGGGGAGTGCCTTGAGGAGTGTGAAGGTGATCTTTTCCTTGTCGGAAAAATTGTGAACAGAGAAATAACCTTCTACCAGATTTGACCTTTTTTCTAAGGAATCTGCATCTATCTGTCCTTCAAATATGGGAATATCAAAATTAACTTTTACCTTGAAGGGAGAGGTTCCTCCAAAGTGTTCTCTTGATCAATATGCACCTGTTTTTATTGGTAGGCATTGAAGGATGTGGGAAAAAATCTCCATCATTTCATCCCTCTGTCGCACAAGATCTTGCTCAAGTAACAGGTTAATAGAATCTTGTTCTCCGTAATTTTACTTTTCTTCCTCCATAGAGTGTTTCTTTGGTGTGTGAGAGTGATTTTTCTCAATAGATACAAGCTTGAGACCCAAATTTCTATACTCATACCTCGTCGTAGACATGGAATGAAAAACAATCAAGAGCAACCTACTTTGATCTCACTAATCCGGATTATTTTTGGAATGAAATGAAAGAAGAGATATTACAATGAAATATGCATAACAATTGCTAGAAATAGATAAATACAACAATACATGATTTCTATTAATGAAATAAATGTAGAAAGACTGTAAAAATACAGAGTGCAAGACTCGCTATAATGGTGGAGTCTTTATCTCTGAGAAGAGATGTGGCAGATACACTCATTCAAAAGAAGATGATTACAATGAGGCTCTGAAGGAATTTTTATGATAAACATGAATGAAAAAACCGTAGACATCCAAAAACCTAACCCTAGGAGATGAAGCGCCAAAAGTCATATGGACCTCGTTGGGGTAAGTTAGTACATCAACTTCCTAGGGTCGTAAAGTTTTCATACGATATTCGTTTTAGGCATGTGATAGACCATTGGAAAAATATTTTCAATAGCTACACATTATGCCATCAAAGTATGACTTCATATATAGTTTGATTGTGGCAAGCCAAGAAAATATTGTTTAGGGCCCTAAAATGGCCCTAAAAGTACATAAAGATGTACTGACATGAAAACTTCCAAAATAATCCAGTAGGAATAGGTGGGCAACCACCAATATCCACTTGGATCCTGTGTAGGGCTTTAGTACAACCTTGGAAGTGCAGAACCCATAATTACAGATAAATTTTCTCATTACAAAGAAATGTGTTGAACTAAAAACTATCAAGATGAGTCAGTTGGAATTTGGAACAGGTGAGTGGCCACCAATATCCACCTGAATCAATGTTATATGATAAAAGAAGGGTAAACATAACTTAATTTTTTTTAAATCATAAATAATATTTTCAAACTTAACGTGCCTTGTTAGACTATATAATTTAGTTATATTAACAATATTAAAAAATATAAATTTAGGAATTCTTGTAATTTATTAATCAATGAGTTACAAATATTAAACTTTCATGATATGAAGTTGTATTGTGATAAGGAAAAAAACTTACAAATACATATTCTTTATGGTTTAAAAAAGTTATTGTTAGTGTTTATTACAATATAAAAATACAAAATTCTTTACAATAATTTTTTTTTTTAGTAAAGTTTGTGTAATTAATTTTTTTAGTTTTTTTAAATCAATAAATCATAAGAAAGACATGAAAAATATTTAAAAATATTTAAAAAGATAAAAATATATACAAGACTCTAATTACAATATATAATCACCTTTATTTTTTATCATTTTCATCATTTTGAAACAAGTTGTGATAGAGATAACACATATTTTATTATAGATATTATTATATTATTACATAAGCGAGTACTAGGAAAACATTTATGTACCCATTATTTTTTATCATTTTCATCATTTTGAAACAAGTTGTGATAGAGATAACACATATTTTATTATAGATATTATTATATTATTACATAAGCGAGTACTAGGAAAACATTTATGTACCCATTGAAAACAATTTAAGATTCCTCATATTTTGTTTATACTTGGTATTTTGATTCGAAGATTGATAAATCATTCAACCTTATCATCAGAGGTGGGATAAAGTTGAAACCTTTTCTTACAATAAAATTAAATGTCTAGTGCAAAGATATTGGGTTTTGTCATTTTTTTGTATCTTCTCTAAAATTAATTAGTTTTAGATGGATAACATTTTTTATTCCTAGTATGGTGTAATGTACCTAGCTACCCTTAGGAGGGGCTATGCTAATTTAAGCCCGTCTTTGGACTTCTTTCAAATTCTGATCAAATTTTAATGAATGAAGATGTGTGAAATATTCACATATAGTGTTAAATATTCATGCTAAAACATAAATAAATGAGATATATGTCACTCACATCAGTTACCAGTAAACATGCATATTATAGATATGAATTTCATAGATAAATAAATACACAGTGAAATAAATAAACAGGTAAATATAACAATGTTAGAGAACACTTATCTTTCCCGGAACGAATCACCAATTAGATGCAGACCAAGGAAGTTTCACCCAATCATAGATGTTATTGTTCCAAGTCTCAACAACAATGTCACCCCTGAGCTAGGGCTATGAATCCACAAGGATGGTTCCAGAGTGTCACTTCGCTTCCTAAACCTTTCAACACTCAATCTCTCACGGGAGTTTTAACACCCACAACAATCCAAAGTACAACAACTCTCTTCTACCCATCTTGCACAACCCAAGAGAATGGAACCCCTTTTTTCTGACGCAGTCCCTCAAGTTTTCCATCTCCTTCTAGGGCTCCAGTGCATTTAGTTGAGAATCTCCATGTCGGGACTCTCATTATTCGCAACTGTGAGAAACATTGAAGACAGGACAAAGCATCTCAGACATGCAGGCCTTAATTCATGGTTAGAATACACCGACAATATTTACAACCAACCAAATCATGGCTTCTCTCCAACAATTTTTTTTCATTTCCCAAGCCAAAACACGAATGAGGGACGATGAGTGGGTGAAATAATGAGTGGAGAGAGAGAAGTGCATGAAAGTGGGTACAATGAACAATGAACATTGAGTGAGTGAATGAATGGGTGAAGAAAAACCAACCCCCACAACATACCAAAGATGGTTTTATGTAATTCTTGGAATTAAGGGACCACTTGGCCTTCCCAAGAAGCTCATGTAAATGTTATTCTCCATTAAAATATAAATGCATCATTAAAATATAAAATAAATACTTATCCCCTCAATCCCCCTCTCTTGTGGAATCATAACCCTTATAACTCTTTTCCTTGTTCGTCTAGCATCCAATGATGTATTTATTATTAATAATGATATTAAAATTACATTTCCTATGGACACTGGCCTCTTTCAATTGTTTGGGCACTCTGGTCTTTCATAGATTAAAAAAACACATTATTTAATATGGAGCTCAAAACCGGGGTGTTACATCCGCTCCCCCTTATTTTGGCACTATCCTTAGTGCATATAGAAAACAAAAAACAAAATTTCAAAATTTATTCAAAAAGTTGTGGGTACTCTGCCCGCATGGCATCTTCATGCTCTCAAGTAACATCTTCAAGACCGTAGTAGGTCCACTAGACTTTTACCATCTTGATAACTCGATTCTGGAGAATTTTGACTTTTATGTCCAATATTCTAATTGGTTGGACCTAAAATCCTTCCTCTGTCTCTACCTGAATCAGATGTCAATCAATACCATGGTTAGGATCATGTACATAATTTTTTAGCAAAGAGACATGAAATACATTATGCACATTCATGGAAGTAGAAAATGCAAGCATCTATGCAACTGGCCCTATTCCATCCAGTATATCAGATGGACCACAAAATCTTGTTTCTAGCTCTATACAACTACCCAACTTCAAAGATCTCGTCTAGGGATTCACTTTTAAAAGCACAATCTCCCCCACTTTAAATTCTCTAGCTGTCATGTTCTTATATGCATAATTTTTCCATCTATCTTGATCTTCCTTTAAATTTTTCTTAATTCTAACCATCTGGTCTTCCATATCATTGAGCAATTCTTGCCCAAGTATCACTCTGTCTGATGGGTTGCCCCAACTGACTAGAGTATTTCATTTCTTACCATACAATGCTTCAAATGGTCTCATTTCCAATTAAGCTTGATACCCATTATTATAGGAAAACTCAATCAAGTGCAAGTAATCTTCCCACTTAGATGGATTATGCATCACATACATTCTCAACATGTCTTCAATTATTCGGTTGACTCTCTCTGTTTTCCCATATGATTGTGGATGGTATGCTATGCTAAAGTTCATATTTGTACCAAATCCTTTAAACAGTCCCCTCCAGAAATTTGAAGTAAATTGTGTATCTCTGTCTGAGACAATTGTCTTAGATATCCCATGAAACCTAACAATCTCCCTCATGTAAATTTATGCAATATTATTTGTTGTATGAGTCATTTTTACAGGAACAAAATGAACATCCTTTGTCAATTTATCAACCATGACCATGATTGAATCATGCTTCCTTGTTGTCCTAGGTATTTTTGTTATAAAATCAATGGTTACCACTACCAATTTATTCTCTGGAATTAATAATGGTTGTAGCAAAACTGTTGGTTGCCTATGCTCATCCTTCACTCTATGGCATTCCATACATCTGAAAATCTAATATATAACACCTCTTTTCATTCCTAGCCAAAAGAATTGGTTTCTTGTTGTGGCAATTGTTTTCTGGTAACCGGGATGTCCGACATATGGAGCATTAGGCATTTTTTTAATACCAAATTTTTATGTTCTCTCAAACTAGGAACATAAATTCTATTTTTTTGCATAAGTAATCCATCTTTCTCCATCTAATATTCTTTAATTTTATATTGTACATTTTCCTACTGTAATCTTTCTTTTACCTATAGGTAATGTTGATCTGTAACAACAACATCTAAAAATTTTCTCTTTAAATATGACTGATGAATACTAACAACTGTAGCATGCATGAGATGTACTCTTCTACTAAGTGCATCGACAAATTTATTTTGTTTTCCTTTGATACACTTGATGTCAAAATCGTATTCTCTTAAAAATTCCAACCATCTCATTTTCTTGGCATTCAAGGTTGGTTGTTCAAAAATATATTTTAGAGCATTGTGGTATGTTCTTGATTCAAATCTCTTCCCCATGAGATAATGCCTCCACATATTCAATGCATGAACAATGGAAGCAAGTTCCAAGTCATGTGTGGCATAATTCCTCTCATGTTCTTTAAGCTTTCTAGAATCATAACCAATGACATGTCTATTTTTAGTGAGGACTCCACCAAGTCCTTCCTTCCATGCATCTGTACATACCACAAAAATTTCATTTGGGTCAACAATCTTTAAAAAAGGTGCCCTAGTAAGTAATTCTTTCAACAGATTAAAGTTCTCTTCACACTCAGGTGTCTATTCGAATTTAATTCCCTTCATTTGCAAAGAAGTGATGGGATGATCAATCTTAGAGAAGCCTACTATAAATATTTTGCAGTAACCATCTAACCCCATAAAAGATCTAACTTCTAAAACGTTCCTAGTTGTTGGCCATCCTATAATGGCTTCAATCTTCTCTAGATCTACTACTATACCTTGTTATGAAATAAGGTGTCCCAAGTAATGGATCTATTCTTGGTAAAAATAACACTTACTAAGTTTGGCATACAACTGATGTTCCCTCAACACTTGTAATACTGAGCTTAAGTGATGTTCATACTCTTCCTATGACTTAGAATAGAAAAGTATGTCGTCCATGAATATTATGACAAACTTATCCAAGTAATTTTTGAATATGCCATTCATTAAGAACATAAAGATAGTTGGTGCATTAGAAAGTCCAAATGGAACCACAACAAATTCACAATTCCCATACCTGGTTCTAAAGGTTGTCTTATTGATGTATTCTTCCTTGATTCTTACCTCATGGTACCCTGATCTCAACTCTATCTTTGAAAATATATTTTCCCCTCTTAGTTGATTAAAGAGGTCATCAATTCTGGGTAGAGAGTACTTATTCTTTACAGTGGATTTATTCATCTATCGAAATTCAATACACAGCCTCAAGGTTGCATCCTTCTTTTTGACAAAGAGTATTGGTGCTCCCCAAGGTGAAACACTTGGACATATGTACCCTTTCTTGAACAATTCTTCCAACTGCATTTGTAATTATTTTAATTCTAGTGTATGCATTATGTAAGGTTTGTTTGATACCGGGGCAACTCCTGACACTAAATCAATAGAGAAATCTATCTCCCTCTTTGGTGGAAATCCTGGTATTTCTTGGAATACATCTTCAAATTCTTTTAGTACCGATAATTCTTCAAGTCTTTTCCCCTTTGTATTTTTTGGATCCTCCACATGGGTTGCATACAATTTACATCCTTTTATGAAACATCTCTTTAGTTGTAAGGTTGAAAACTCCCATATAGATATGGGTCTTGGAACTCCTTTCACAGTGCTATGTTTTCCTTCTTCATCAAGACATGTAAATGTCTTGTTATGACAATCTAGGACAACATGATTATTGTCCAACCAATCCATTCCAATTAGAATATCATAAGATCCCAATGGTATAATATTTAGATCAACATTAGTATTCACACCATTAAGAATTATGGAAAAACCTATGACCATATCATGGATTATCCTTTTGGTTCCAGTAGCTAGCTGAACCAAACTTGATTTTTCAAGCTTACTTTTCTCCAAACATAATATATCCACTATTTTAGGATCAACGTAATAGTGACTTTTTCCTGAATCAATTAAAATAACAACAAGTTGATTAATGATCTTACCTTCAACCTCAATCATATTGGATTGGTACTATGCTTATCGATCATCTAAGGATATATATATTATTCCCATGTATTCTACTATGGTATCCTCTTAGATGTTGTGCAAGATATTCACTTTGTCCTTTTTATGAGGGAAATCCTTGTACATGTGATCTTCTTTGCATCCCCAACATTGGATTGGTGATATTCCCCTTTTTCCTAAGGAGTCTTCTCTCTTGGATACATCCTTAGCATATTGGTCTTGATGCTTTTTATGATGGATATTTATATTTAAAGAAGGTTCGAATCCCTTCCTCCTATAATAATATTTCTCCTTCTTCTTATCCTTCCCAGTTTTATGCATGGATTCTCTTCCCTTGCATTGCTCATACATGTACTTAATCTTCCACATGGTCTCAATCAAAGTCCTAGGTTCATCATATTGAATATTCTCTTTATAAAAGGATGAAAATACACTTAAAAACCTATATATTTTCACCTTCTAATATTTTATAAACCCCACATACTTTAGCATCCCCAAGAACTTGTTTTCATACTCTGCCATGGTCATGCTTGCTAGCCTAAGTTCAAAGAACTCCTACATTTTATTTTCATAGAAGTGTTCTGAAAGGTACTCCTTCTGAAAATATTTCTTGAATTGCTTCCAAGTGATCCTACTCTCATTAATGTGCTCAACTTGCTTCAAATGATGCCACCAAATAAGATCTTTCCTCTGTAAATGGTATGTGGATATTCTGGCTTCTAGGTTTGATGAGTAGTTATGCAATTTAAAATACCTCTTGAGTCCAAGAAACCATGCATCAAAATCATCTTCCCTTTCTCTTTAACAATCAAAGGATGGTGGATTAAGATTCCTCACCTCTCCTTGAAAACTGTTCAATTCATGTCTTCTTCTTTGGTGCCTAACAGGAGACAAATCTATACTACTTATGGAATCTTCAGATGCATAAAATTTCCTTGTTGAGAAGGGGGGTGAGAGATTTCTATGAGTTATTATAGCACTTCTTGAATAACCAGTTTGTTTGTAGTCATCTCTTCTTTCATGACATATTCCATCTCCCTCATGTTTTGAGTTTTATCCATTGTTTGTTTGCCTTTGTAATTGATTTAAGAATTGCATCACTTGAGGATTTATTTGATTTTGTTCTCTTATTAGTCTCCCATTGTCTGCTTTGTAACTCTACACTTCTATTTTCAGGCTTCTCACAGTCTCTATCAATGTTTCTTGCTCCCCTCTGGCCTAGTGTTTGTTAGATTTTATCTCTGCATTACCAACACTAATATTCTGACCTTTGGCCTCTTTGTCATGGCTGGAAGCCCCCTATCCTTCTTCCATTTCTTGAATATCATTCTGATACTAAACTGATATGTTTACACCCCTCCTAATTTTGCAAGATGTGCAAGCAACCATTTTGTTAGAATTATGCATACTAAAAAGAATTGTCAAACAATGATATATGTCCTTTGTCTTCTCAATTCATGAAGAATATATTATCATTCTCTATATTATAAAAATTCCATGTTATTCTCCTCTGAATCATATTTCCCAAAGACTATAATTTTTCCCCAATTCGATATTTGAGTTGAAAGTTACGTCTTCCTGAAAAAATCACTTTCAACCCCTTTTCTTTTGTTTTGCGAATATATCTTTTCGAAAAATTCCACATCTCCCACTAGTACATTTGGGTAAAATTCCGATGGTGTGTTTGATGCAATTGCCACTTTATATTGTTTGGAGAATGACAAATAGGGGACCCCCTCAAACATCGTTTCACATGACGTCCCTTTTCCGATGGCATAGATATTATATCTATTGCGACGTTTCATGTGGACATGTGTCATCTCGTATTTGACTGTCCAAACCCCATATAGTCGTCACTACAACAACGTCAGAGACATCAGAATTATGACATCCCACTTCGTCAGTCCCCACTACGTGGATGCCATGGGAGAGATGTTACCATACATTGCAATTCCGACTTATTGTAATGCCGCTCAATCAACGACCAACTATATATCACCGATGTAGGTGCCATGGGAGCAATGTTATCATACGTCACAATTCCAAATTATAGTAATGTCACTCAACAGACAAAAATCTATATATCTCCGACGTATGTGCCATGCGAGTGATGTTATGATACATCATAATTCTGACTTATAGTAACATCACTCAACCAAAGGCAATATATATATCTCTAACGTATGTGCCATGGGAGTGACATTACCATATGTCACAATGTCGACGTATGGTAACATTGCTCAACCGATGGCCAACTATATATCTCCGACGTATGTGCCATGGGAGAGACATTACCATATGTCGCAATTCCGATGTCATGAATGTATTTTAGAAAAAAAATGTCAATTTTTTTTTTTTTTTTTGATATTTTTATATTTTGCAACTAGAAAATTTTGAAATGAAGTAATTCCCTTTTATTATCCTAATAAGGGTATATAGTGAATAACCTGTTTAGTGATACTAATAAAAATATATTTAATCATTGAATATGGACTAATACATATGATAATCCCATATAGGTGTTATGTTATCCTTGTTATATCGACTTAATGAACATGATAGTACTTATACCATTATCTCTATTGATTACCTATGATAAGGTAATGAAACCCATATATATACTTTGAACCTATCTGATTACTCAATATAAGCTCATAAGTTTCCATGGTCTTACTTCACAACATTCATATCATAACAATGTTATAATCTTATATGTGGTGTTGAACTTAACACTAGTTGTAGATACGAGTTATGCTTTGAGTGCCATATCACATAGTTTCCATAAAAAAATCTTAGTAATAGAGATCTTAGTATGATTCCAAGCATTGTGTTGTTTAGTGATGTTTGGTATAAGCTAATAATAGAAATAATAATGGTCATGTTAATGCTCTATAAATTTCCTAGAGGTTGTCAGAAAAGAAGAAATCTACGGGAGGTAAATTTATCCAACCACTTCGAAGCTGGGATCTAGCCCTACCAGCTTCAGAGAGGGATCTCTCTATAGTATTTAGATTTCAAATTTAAAATATTAGGCTAGTTAAATAAAATATGTTGGTTTTTTTTGTTGTAGTTTTCGTTGGGTTGGCAGAGAGAGTTTACACATCCATTGGGCTATGGGGTCTGTATCATGAGAGTAAAATCTAAACCAGAAAACAAAGAAACCTTTCACAGGGTGAGATAATGTAATCACTGGATTCTTTTAGCAGCATAAATGAGGAATGGCAGAAAAAGGTGAGAATGTCAATGACAACAAAGAAGCAGTTAATAATTTCTTTATCGTAAAATCAGAAGATGAAACACTTAAATCTTTTAAATTCAGAAATAGGGTATACAAAGATAAATCCTGCAACGTTCGTTACTTTCAAAGATTAGATTTAGCAAATAGTAAGCAAGAATAACATTTAACTTAGAAAGGAAAACATCACCAGTGAATACATGCAAGAATCCTGTAAAAATGCCTCTTTGTATTAATGGAAGATATCTTGAAAAATTTTACAGTCTGATAGCTCATAGGGCGTAAAGATCAACCCTCAATACTTCAAAAAGTGAAGTATTTATAACCCAAAATTACAAACGATCCTGTCATTAAAGATCAGGACATGGTAAATCTATTTTTAGCCTAACTAACTTAACAAATTACAGAAATCTAGGAAACTGTTTGATGATGTGTCATAACTTCATGCTGTTTTCTAGGTGAACCGTTGGTGAGGCCTCTGCATGACCTCATCTGACTGGATAGGTGACTGGGCTAGGACAACTCATCGATTACTCGATCAGGTCACAAATTCCTTCCCATCGAATATGACTGGGAACACTGACTTTGAGTAACCTTCAGTAGACTTCATCCATCTCTGTGTACTTGGCAAAAGTAGGATTGGTGATGAAGATGTATTGAATCTCATGCTGTATGTTGATGTCCAACTGAAGTGCATCTAGGAATGCCTTGCCAGTGATGGTGCCTTGAATTCCTGAAAAGTTCGAGTTATCCTTAGCCACATCGGCTAGTCTCTTTTTGTAATCTGGGAGCGTCATCAATTTGTCATTTATCGTCTTCAAACCAGGAAGGCCTTTCTTTTGTAGAGACTCGATCTTCCTGAAATTTTTTTGTACCCCTAGGTCCACAGCCTGAACCTTTTCTTCTAGTTGAAGCATCAGTTCTCTCTTGGTCAAGATTCTCTTGACCTCAAGGATGGTCTCTGTTCTATCCTTAATTCTCAGCTCTTCCAACTCCTCTCTGGTTTTAGAATTCAGGAATTTGATGATTTCAGTAGCCTGTGTGGGCATCTCTCCCAGTTCTGATCTAATCTTCTCGATGGCTTGTTTACTTCTCTACACCAATTCATTTTTCTCAAACACAATCTATATCATTGGCCATATTTTGTTCATAGACTTAGTGATGTCTGTCCAGACACTTTCTTTGACTTTGGCCAATGTTTTGCCTGCTACTGTTTACTTTCGAAGCTCCTGCAACTCTTGTTTGAGCTGGTCTGACACTTGTTTTTCCTTGGAATGGCTGGTTTGGTAAGAAGATTTGAGTTCTTGAAGGTTCTTAATCTCCTTTTTGAGCCTACTAATCTCTGTCTCCTGCAGGTTCATCTCTTCCATAGATTTAGCCAATTCAACCATCTTTTCCAGAGACGTCAGTGGATTTGTTGATGGAACTTCTACTAGTGATGTTGTGCTCACCCCTGAGAGTGGAACTGCACTCAATGGAATGAATTCCATGGGTTTTGACTATTCTTTCTCTCTCACTAATTTCTCCATCTCAGCTTCCATTTCCTTCAGTTGTGCATTCTGCTTCATGATCAGTTTAAGCATTTCATCTTTTTCTCCTTATGTCTCTACTATTTCCTTTGCCTGCGAGTCTACTATTGGTGGTAGCTTCAATTGTTTTCTCAAATATGCTATGTATGCATTTTTCTTCTTGATCATCTCCTTGACTGCTTTCACATTCGAGGGATCATACCTGATCTTGAGGACTAGCTCCTCCAGCATCTTGATCTTGTTATCCTTGGCAAAGGATGATGTTTTCTCCAGCTTCAACTGTGTCTGGACATTTTTCAGAGACACTTGTAACCTGGAGGCAGTAGTGGAAGCATGTGCCAACATGGAGAAAACCATTTCTCCAGTTTTCCTGTGCAGATCCATTTGATCAGATGGATGCACGTCCTTAGTCTGAAATTCAAAAGTGGCCCTTTTGTAATCGGTGATTACCTTAGGGTTTGGTACATGTGCTTGGAGAAATTCCATGTGCATTCTGCCCTTCTCAGTGTCGAATGCCGATAGAAGCCTGTGTTGTGCAGTCGACATCTTCTTCCAAAATTAGGCGTATGTGTTGCTAGTCAGAGTCCGATTCTTTTTCTTGATCAGATCATATTTCTCAAAAATACTCAGCTTTGGTCCTGTTTTGCCTGGGTGGTTGATTGGTGTAGTGTCTGAAGACTTCTTTGGTAATACTATGGTTATGATCTATTCACCGCTTGTACTGAGGAGCGACTGATCAATCTCTATCACTGTAGTGGATGGAATTTCCTTTTCTCCAGCCGAGTCAGGAGCCGGACTGGTTTTTGGCCTCTTGGTATGTAGTCAAAATTCTTATAATGACACTTCAGTGATAGGAGGTGACAGATCCTGCCTAGGCCATTTCTCCTTTGGATCCTGTGGTGTGGTTGTCTATGATACTGTGATCGGGAGGTCCTGCTGTTCTGTTTCAACCAAAGTATTTGGTTCCCATCCTGTCTGGTTTGCAATTTTTTCTACCTCAGGCCTAGGTTCGTGGACATATGAGATATTCTTGTTTTTTATCCTCATCTCTGAAATGATCCTACACAGATTGTAGTTCCATGTGAAAGTCACAAAGAATTTAATTTCCTTTAGCAACCTGTCTGCTTCCTCCCCGACGCCTCGACTATTGCAGATGAAAGACCCAATCTTCCCTTTGATTCTGAGTTGTTGCTTCTTCTTTAAAGACAAAAAATGAATATCATCCGAGTTTATCATCTGCCTTATGTATTCCAGGGAAAAAATTATGATAGGTAAGTATTTGGGCAGTTTATATGGGGCCAACTCGCACCCATAGACTCTGATCTCAGTGTGATTTTGGTACAGGTTCCAATCACCAGTCTTTGTATGGTCCGAGAGATGTAGGAACCTTTGAAATTTGTCATTAATCCTGGGTTTCGATCTGCCGCTGAGTATACTCACCACTGGGTGGTAGAACTAATCAATGAACTGCTTGAAACTGAATTCCGTGGAGTTATGTCTCAGCAAGGAAGTCCATGTGGTTACTATCTAGGGTCTACCATCTCCGTCCATCTTCTGCATAGAAAAATAAAATTTGTCCTCTTGGAAGAAAATTAACAGGTATGCCAGTATTGAAGAATACCAGAACATGCCTTCTGTGGAGAAATTGACGAACCTCTCATGAATGTTGTTCTCCAAGAATGTGTTGAAGTCGACTATGTAGTGGGCTTCTCATCAGTGGAGAAAATAGACAAAAATCCCAGAATGGGTTCATCTACCCACTGATCTGAATAATAACTGAACAAGGCACATAGCAACGTGATAACCTGGTTTCCTTTTGTTGAGAACATGGAAGAAAGATAAGGGGGATTTGTAGCAGGGCGCTGAGCAGACTGTGGAAGAAAAAGCTCAAATATTTGAGCTCTTCGAGCAAACGTCATCTTCTGGTATAACTCTATAATGATTTCAAGGTTAAAAGGTGAGGCAGAGTTGGCTCAGGATATTTGCATCATTTGGTCGATGGTTTATGGCGTGATGAGGAAAAGAACTTCCCCGGACGAGGATACGATGGATCTTTTCTCGGGAATATAGTGGGTTTGGCACTTGAGGGCGAACTCTGGGAAATGGTGAATCTGGGGGAAGAGATACAAGGGTAGGTTGGACTCCCAGAGTCCAATTTCATCACTTTGGTCCAGGAAGACTTCTTTAATCCATGATTGAAGGTCTGCGAAGTTGAAATCACACTTAGTGTATGTGATTAAGTAGTCTTTGTTGGCCAATGGAATCCTGTCAAGGTTGACAGGAGCCAGGAGAAATGGATTCTCCTCTCCTTCTATTCGTTTTGACTTTGGTGTCATTACTGTAACAATACCTGCAAATAAAACAACATTAGTGGGGACGACTGTAGATGGGGGTGACTGACTGTAACGGAGAGGAAAACGGGGTAAATTCTCTGGTGCGATGAGTGGGTAAATGGTGAAGGAATGAAGTGGTGAGGGTAGTATTGAGTAAACGGGTATCCGTTGGTCGCGGGAGACAGGTCAGCTGGTTAACGGATAAGTTATCCAGTAATAAATGGCCAACGGGTCATTTAGAACGTGAGATGGTAGGTGACAATGAATGAGGGATATGAACGAGTGATGTGGTGGTTATCGATTGGGGGAAAAATCATGGTGAGGGGACTTGCCACGGGTGAACGAGGGAGGAGGACTGACGGAGTTACGGGATGTGACTTTTACGGGAAAGATGGATAATGACATCACAAGGTGACGAGGTATGTCAAACAGTAAGAGGCAGTGGGATTTGGGACCAGTATATTCATGCCACGTATAGATAGGGGGGCCACCAGAGTAAGATTCCATTCC
>SNQJ01S0189929.1:0-18161 GCA_010110895.2 Picea sitchensis
AAAGTTAAATCTGAATATTTTACCTTATGGACTGGTTAGAGAAACATAAAACAATTTTGGATTGTTATGAAAAATCACTTACTTACAGAGACGAAAACAACACAGTTAGGATGATACAAGGCATAAAAAAACTAGTCTCAATTAGGCATATTTCATCCATGCAGTTTAAGAAATACATGGATAAAGGTTGTTAGATTTATTTTATTCAAGTGACAAATCTGTTAGAAAAGGAAGATAAACCCATCCTAGAATACTTTACCGTCTTACACGAGTTTATAGATTTATTTGTGGATGAAATGCAAGAACTGCCTCCAAGGAGAGAGATAGATTTCTCCATGAATATGTTGCCTCGATCAACCCCAATATCTAAGTCATCCTATAGGATGAGTTTGTCTAAATTAACAGAGCTAAAAATTCAGCTACAAGAATTGTTGGACAAGGAATACATCAAACCAAGCGTCTCGCCTTGGGGAGCACCGATCCTTTTCGTTAAAAATACAGATGGGACTTTAATATTATGTATTGATTATCGACAGTTAAACAAGATGACGATTAAGAACAAGTATCCTCTACCCAGAATCAACAACCTGTTTGAACAAGTGGGAGGAGCAAAGATTTTCTCTAAATTAGATTTAAGATCTGGTTATCACCGAGTCAGAATGAAGGATGAAGATATAAGTAAAACAAATTTTAGAACAAGATATGAACATTATGAGTTTTGTTTTATCTTGTTCGGTCTTACTAACACACCAAAAACATTTATGTGTTTAATGAATAACATATTCAGACAGTATTTGGATAAATTTGTTTTGGTATTTATTGATGAAATTTTAGTTTATTTGAAAACAGAAGAAGAACATGAAGAACATAAAACATAGTATTGCATAGCTTAAGGAAACACAAGTTGTATGAAAAATTTGACAAATGTGACTTCTACTAAAAGAGAATATAGAACTTAGTGTTGTAGGAAAATCTCCCTGCGGACAGGTAGATTGCCGCAAAGAGCTAGACCCTAAAATCTAAGACAGAAAGTGCTTAACGTGGACACTGGCTTCCTTTCAAATCTATACAAACTAATGCATGAGAAGGAAGGAGAATAGAAGTACCTCTTTATCGATGTTTGTCCCTGCATGCTCCGAGTCGAGCTCCAATCTTTCGCTCCTCGTTGAGCCCTGTAGACAAACAAAGTACGACCACTTCCTACTCTATTGATATTATCTTGAAAATAGATCTATCTATCAACGATAAGTTCATGTAAGATCAGACACAAACTAGAAAGAAACAGGCCAAGCGTGTCATATTAATGAGAATAACGACAACAATACTTACAATCATAGATGTGAATGCGACAGCTTCGTCAAGTCCCCTTCGTCTAACCCTTTCTCGAAAGATCCACAACCTGGATGATAGCAGCTTCATTGATCACTTCTCCTTTGAATGACTGTGTGTTTCCTATGAGATCATAGGTTTCTTGCTTGCAATTCTTTCCCCTTTTCACCATCATAGAGCCTGCTTATATAGGTTAAGAGGAGCTTAACATCTTGAGTTATCTTTAGAACAAGTTGAGGAATTCCCTCCTTGGATCAAGGATCTTCTGATGGAACCAATAATTCGAATGCAACTGCCTTCCAAACTTGAAAGATCCTCCCCTTATTCTCCTCAACGGGCCAACTACTGCCTCAGATTAGACAGTGCTCCCTCCAAAGGGGCATCAGAGCGTTATAGCGCTCCCTAGGAAGCTTGACGTGGGCGCCAGTGATCCAAGGATGGATAGCACTCCTTCAAAGGGGCAGATAAGCATTATAACTCTCCCTGAGACCTTATAGGGGAGCATCAGTGCTCCTAAGGCCGATGTAGGGGAGCACTGACCCTCAAAACCTTTGTTTAAGAGCTCTTCTCATGTGATAAAAGTTCCTTGACTTCATTTAATCATTTTTCCTCCTCCAAATCAAGTGTATGAGATGTCTTAAGTGCCTCCTTAGTGTCGTCGTTATGGCAGTATGCTTGAACAACATTTGCGACACTTGTGAACAACTTGCGACACTTGCGAAAGTTGTAAGGAACATGCGACACTTACGAGACTTACGAAGTGAGCAATATTGAGGTGTAACAGATTTCCCCCCAAAGTATGAAGTTAGAAGATGTGAATTGATAACTGAAATGATTTGTAGATGTTCAGGCAAGGGTATAGACTCGGAGAACCTAACGGAAGTTGCACACAAAACATCCAACAAATATCATGACATATTTCAAAACCCAAGGCAGGCATACCTATGCTTGGGTGATCAAGACTTGCAAGATATGGCTGCCATAAAAATACACTGCGGATCCATAATTGTATTAATAAGAAGGTATATCCACCGAAGATACAATGTGGATCTATACTCTAATGACTCGGACTGATCGTAGCCACGAAGAATACACAGTGGATCTATGAGATGACAAGACATAGCCACGACCAATACAAAGTGGATCTATGTAACAGTGTATGTGTTATTTGTCCAATAAAAACTCCTTCGCAACTTGGGCAAAGAATATATCAAAATGATCACTCAACCCAGGGTCTTCTTACCAATTCCAATATGGTACGAATCTAACCATGTGAATAGATGTCTTGATGTCAAACATGGCAGAAACCACTTGATTACTGGTCAATGGTGTGAACTGCTAACAAGCGCGAGGGAGATCACCATTAATGTCAATGATTCCCAAGGTACCTTAGTACATTCCAACGAATGTGAATAGATGAGTTGAGGTTGAACATCCATGGAATCATCCGATCAGAGGTCAATGATGTAAACCTAATGTTGGATGTGAGGAGGCCTGCCATTGAGGCATGCAGGTCCCAAAGTACTAACTGGTTTCTAAGCCTGATTCCCGGATAATGTGTTGAAGTCGACAGGAATAGACTCATCGAGGGAGGGCCTTGATGTATCCCCCATCAACGATGTGAAACGAACATGGAGATGTAATTGGCAGATCAAACGAACATGGACTGACATAGGTTTTGAGGCAAGATATTTGGGATGGCTGACTCTAGAGGTGGACACTTCCCTTGAACACTGAGGCACAATAGCAAAACATGACATGGACCAAAACTATGCAGTGGATACTGTGACTTGAGTCAGGTGACCCAAAGGAGTGAAAGGAACTCAAAGGATTGGCTCAGTGCAGAGGTTCAGCAGATTATGATGCATGCAAATGACAAAGTGTCGTGTTCAAGGGCGACTCTAAGAATTGCCGGATAATTTTCTCAAGAGACTGCTTGGCTTGCTCCTTTCAATTTTTCCCCCATCCAGATAGATGAGTACCTCTTTTTTATTTAATGAGCTCAAGGAGGATAACACATGCTCGATATAACTCACCTTTGGTAAGTTCCTCTTCCTTTGTTTAACGAACCGGAAGAAGTAAGGGATCGGTCCCATATGGGCATGTCGATGTGTGTTTTAACGAGTCCAAAGATAGAAAACTTGAAGGTTTTTCGGGATTATAGAGTTTGGAAAAACACTTAAAAGTGAACTCTCTCAGTTCCTTTTTCGTACAGTAGTCTAACAAGACCGAAAAAGAGATAAACTATCGCTCGAAAGACGCCCTTTCTGACCTTTTAATGAGTGTGAAAGGAAGCAAGGTCACTCGACAATCTTTTCATATTTAGAGAGTCTGAAAAGGGTTTAAAGATGACTCCAGGGGGGTTCCTTTTTCGTGTGTTGGTGTATCCATACGGGTCCGAAAAAGAGATAAAATTTTACCGGTTGCGTTCTCATGTTTTCGAGCTCAAGAATGAACTAAGACTATGCTCATAAGCGCGACAAGGTAAATAATCCATCAGGACTGCCAGGAAACCTGCGATGCCAAAACTACAAACTAGGGGTTTAGTGAAGCCATCATATTGTTAAATAAACCCATAAATGACTATACCTTATCAAAAATCAAAAGTTATAAATAGCAATACAATGAAAATTCCATTTACCATTTCATTTTGCACAAGGATTTTGGAGTAGTGGAGATTCTCATTTGAAGTGGATCTTGTTTTGTTCGTTGTCGGAGCTACGGTTGACCGTTTCGCTTGTCGTTCAGACCAGGTAGATCTTCATTTCTCCTTCTTTCAATTACATGGTTTAATATTCATTTTCATAACATCATTTAATTTAAAATATGAAGCCCAAAATTGCCCCAAAAATATCAAAATCGGCCTCTTTGAAAAACGATGGAAAAGGGGGATTCTTTTTGCAAAAATGTTCTAGAAGGGGATGGCCAAGATGCCAACGCCTCAATAGCTGATTGGATGGGTCATTTTTGGCAAAGAACCCATGAAAAATCCCCACGTATGCTCACGCAGCCATAAAGGAATCGTTTGTATTTAAAAATGTTTCATTGTTATATGATGCATGTTAAATGGCTAAGAGAGGGTGTGGTGATTGTAAAAGAGGGTGTGGTCACTTTAAATGATGTGGGCATTTAGATTTCATGTTTTAACTTGCTTTAAAAAATTACCGAAATTGCCAAAACGTTGAAATAATGAATTTCTTTATTCTTTTGTTTTGTAGGTGATTTCAGCGACCATGATCGAGTGGAAAGAAAGAGAACATGAGATGGATGACTTAGTTGCCTTGCGGAGTCCCCGCACATGGGCCGCATTGCGAGCTTGTGGCTTACTAAAATTCTTCAAGTTGCAAAAAATGAAGAAAGAGATTTTATTGCTTGAGCATATGATCGACCTATGGGATGTTGCAGAGCAAGGATTCCGGATTGGCACACATATTTTAACTATTGAGTTAGAAGACGTGTATTTTTTGACTGGCCTCTCAAAAAGAGGGGTCCCCATATCTTTTTCCGGGTAGAGGGCGCTACCTAAGCAACTGGACGTGTATCTGGCACGCCACTGTGTCCTAGGAGCAAGACTGGTAGGGGGTAGAATCCCTATCAAGGATATCCGAGAGCTACCCCTCCGGTCTATACTATTTTCCATCACGAGCGTGACGGGTAGTACTAGCGCACATCTGGCATCAATATCGTAGGTGGCTTATGGTGTTCAGTGTTTGGAACCAACACTGTTCAACTGGAGTGCAGGGTTCCTTCGAAATGTGAAGGAACAAGTTTCACGGTGCCGGACGGGACAGAAACAGTTTGGTTATGGCTCTTTTCTGGTCTCATTTTTTCTGAAGCGCATCCCCCAGATGCAGCCTCAGATATCACTGGCGGTGCGAGCAGTGGACGAACCANNNNGTAAAAGACTGAGCCATACCTTGTCTAGTTTTGTTTTTTTAATTTTTTAATATATATGTATTTTTTGGGGTATATAGAAGAGTTTTTAAAAGATGTATTTTTTGCAACATGCAGACAAGGGAGCAGTGCACTCGGGCGATATATCGATACTAGGTCGTCGTGGAGGCGTTCTGGTTGCAGCAGATCCGACGGTACCAGTGATAGATCTCCGGGAGGTTGAAAGAAACCTCCAAGGCCTCGCGATGGGCATTCCTCCTCTACGGAGGGGAGAAGTGCCTTTACATCTGCAGAGGCACACTGTGGGAGTACCAGAGAATATCAATTCTCTACTGAGGCGTGTAGTGCGTGCGGTGATGTGTTACTCACAACACAACGTAGTGCGGGGAGATTAGAGACTCTCTAGTGATTGTGTTTTTGTATGCCTTGTCAAGCGATGTTGTAGGGGTTTAAAGACCCGACATTTTGCTCTTCTACATACTTTTTTGATGTAATCAAAACATTTCAGTCACGCCATATATATATATATAGTTTCGAGTTTTTACAGTGCCAATGATTTGTACATGATGATGTCTTTGATGTGTTTTAATTTACATTCAATGTACAATTTTGCTTTCCTTAAATCTTATATGTGGGCAAGATACTGATCCATGATGTAATTAGCTAACGAATCCGAAACACTATTAAGTTCTCTTGGAATGTGTCTATATTCAATGTAATCGAACATTCGTTCAAGACAGCAAACTTGTAGGTGGAGACGTAGCAGGATAGGACTACGGATAGCGTAGATACAATTGAGTTGATAGACCACGAGTTGGGAGTCTAAGTAAACAATGATACGATAGATACCTAGGGAGGAGGCTTGGGTCAATAGTGCGATGACAACATGATATTCTGCCATGTTGTTGGTTGCTGGTCCTAAGCAGATACCTCCTGAACTCACCACCTCGTCAAATTGGTAAATAACCCATGTTGTCGAAGCAATGTTTCGGGTATGTCGACTAGCGCCATCCGCAAACCCGAAAAAGATAGGAAAGGAAGACGTCATCTGCGCATGAAAACACAAGCACAGTCATGAGTGGCAACGATAAAGACTCGAGCACGCGAAAGAAATAGACACACCAAACTAAAATACAATAATGTACAAAGTACAGATGCTGGGTAATCTAAGCATAGTACCTTTTAAGGTAAAGCCTGTTTCGGGGCTCTCCCAGGGAAATTCCATCATGATCTACTAATTTGTAGGCACCTCTGTGTAGAACATGTTTCACGATGTAAGGACCGTGCCACAGAGGTTCTAACTTTCCTGTCCCCAATTTATCGTGAGCTTGGTCATAAACGAGGACTAAGTCTCCTTACGCAAAAGTCCAAGAGTGGACGAATTTGTCGTATTGACTCTTAATTCATTTTTGATGTGCCTCATTAACGAGAGCAGCATCACGACGTGTTTCGTCCAGCTTGGATAGATACAAGAATCATTCTTCTTCAGCAGAAGTATGGGGCAGAAGTTCTACTTTCAGTTTGAGTGATGGAATCTCACACTCGATTGGTAGAACGGCTTCAATGCCATACACCAACTGGAAAGGAGTAAATCCAGTTGAGGTTTTCACAGAAGTGCGATAAGCCCAGAGAGCGGAGAAAAGTTGTAAATGCCATGATGTCTTGCTTGCCCCTACCATGCATTGGATCATGGTTTTTAGGACTTTGTTGATGGCCTCAACTTGTCCGTTGGCCTGAGGGTAGTAAGGGGATGAGTTTTCATGGAGAAAACCCAATTTGACATGTAATTCGATCATCGTCTGGTTCTTGAAGTGTGCACCATGATCAGTGATAATGGCACGTGGTACACCAAAACGAGTTATTATATGGTTGAAAAGAAACAGAGTTGTAGTACGACCATCGTTCAGGAAGGTAGGCATAGCCTCAGCCCATTTGGTGAAGTAGTCGACGGCGACGATTATATAACCGTGCCCCCCGGCTGAGGTAGGATTACACTGCATGAAATCGATACCCCACTTGGAAAAGGGGTCGATGGTGATAATGGGGTGCAGCGCAATAGGGTGGTTGTGTGCCTTCTTGTTAAAGACTTGGCATGGTGGGCATTTTTTGACGGCCTCGATGCAATCTTTGAAAATCGAGGGCCAAAAGTAGTTGGCATGTAGGATTTTTTGGGCTGTGGCCATCCTGGAAAGGTGACCACCACAGGCACCAAGGTGGCAATTGTTCAAAATGCGTTCAGCCTCCTCGTGAATCAGACATCGTCGAAGGATGGTGTCAATACCGTGGCGATACAAGGTGTCGTCAATGATGAGATAACGACGAGAGTGGTGACGAATGCGTCGACGCTCTTCGCGAGAAATGTTGGGCTGAAAACGTTGGGTTTGAAGGTAGAGGAGAATGTCTCCGTACCAAGGATCGGAGGTGATGATGAGGAAGAGAGATTCATCGGGGAGAGAATCTCTAGGTTCAATGTTTTCATCGGCACGATGGAGAGCACAGATAAGCTCTGCAAACACCAGGGATTTTTTGCCTTTGGCCTTCGTAAACTCAAGATCGAATTCCTGAAGAATAATGATCCATTTAGAATATTTTCCCCCAAGTACTTGACGTGTCAAGACGTGGTACATGGGGTTGGATTCCGCGATCACCGTGGTGGTGCGTAATAAGATTGAATGGCGGAATCTCTGGACAGCAATGACGACCGCCAGAGCCAGTTTCTCGACATGTGAATATTGGAGTTCGGGTCCAGATAGAATTTTTCTCAAGTAATAAATCACATGTTCTTCGTTGTTGGGGTCCTCTTGAACTAACACCATCGCAATAGTGGAAGTGGAGGCGGCCAAGTAAAGGATATATTCCTTTGTATACTCTGGAGGGTGTAACAAGGGAGCGTGGTTCAAGGTGTGCTTGAGAACATCAAATGACCATTGGGCAGTGTCATCCCAGATGAAAGGGGTGTTTTTTCTGCAGTAACCGCATGAATCCTTTAGTTATCTCGGCGTAGTTGCAGATGAAACGGCGAAGGAAGTTTTCTTTGCCTTTCAAACTTTGGAGTTGGGCTAAATTGGTAGGTGGGGGTAAGGCTAGAATGGCCTTAATATTTAAGGGATCCACCCTAATCCCATCTTTGGAAACAATGAAACCAAGGAGTCGACCAGATTCGACAGCGAAAATGCACTTGTGTGGGTTCAAGCGAATACGGTAGAACCGACATCGAAGAAAAATTGCCCGCAAGTGATCGATGTGATCGGATCGATTGGATGAGTGGGCGAGTAAATCATCGAGGTAAGGCTCTGCGATATGATTGATGTCGTGGAAAGTGTACGACATGGCCCGCTGGAAAGTAGCACCAGCATTTTTGAGGCCAAATGGTAACTTTCGATAGGCGAAAGTCCCCCATGGGCAGATAAAGGTTGTCTTATGTTGATCAGCAGGTAAGATTTCAATCTGGTTATACCCAGAAAAGCCATCCATGAAAGAGAATATTACGCTCCCTGCGCAATTATTGATGATTTGGTCGATGAAGGGCGTAGGGTAGTTGTCCTTGGGACAATCTTTGTTGAGATCTCGATAGTCAACACAAACACAGATGGTCCCTTGTTTTTTGGCAATTGGAACAAGGTTGGAGACCCATTTTGTCAAAGGGACGGGGTAGATAAAGCCATATTTTAGAAGTTTTTCAACTTCGGCCTTTATAGCTGCGATTTTTTTGGGATGAACCGGGCGAAGCTTTTGTCGAACAGGTTTCGCGTCAAGGTAAGTTTTTATTTCATGTACGATGATTGAAGGGTCGATCCCTGGCATCTCCTCGTAGCTCCATGCGAAGACATCGCGGAATTCCTTAAACAAAGCGGTGTAAGAGACCACTTCCTCGGGTGTGAAATTATCACCAAGGTTAATGTTTTCCACGACACCTTCTTTGATCGATATGTCAATAACGATCGTAGTAGAGATGTTACCCATGTTCCCCTCAGAGAGAGTATCTTGTGTGAGGATAGGAGATTGCGGAGCATTGGTAACATCGGGAGGGAAGACAGAGCGTATGTCTTGGTGAATTTCTTCCAAAGGTGGAAGAAAAGAGGTTCGATGGTGGTTATCATCCCAAGGTAGATTCTCAATGCTAATCATTTCCATAATAGATTCGTCAGAAGGAAAAAATTGGGAAATGTAATCAACGGCGAACGACAGGGAATCCAACCATGAGGGCACTGAGTAGGCACCAGGTGCTAATAAATGTGAATTGTTCGGAGAGGGAGAGGCATATTGAATAGCTACGTATGCAGCCTCAGTTGGGCTAAGTGTCATAGTGTCACCGAGCACATCGAATTCCAGAGGACTAGGTACAATCCATGGATCAGATGATTCTAAGGATTGATAAGGCATAGTCGATATCATATTGACGACGACAATATGATGTGCGGTAGGTGGAAGTGGTGTAGGGAAAGTACCCATAAGGCTAGAATCTTTCAATAAGCCAACACCAATTCTTTCATATGTAACTGGGTGGTCTCCCAAAAAAGGAATGTTGTTGGTGGCAGGGATGCGAGCATCGGGTGTACAGAAATCAAGCTGATCGACGGTGACAATTTTTCCTTGATGGGGGAATTGTACACATCGAAACACCGACGAGGCGACGACAGTCATAGTGTAGAACCAACTTCTTCCAAGTAATAGGTTGTAATCGAGGGGAGCATCGACCACCTTGACATCAACGGTAACAGTTTTGTCGCCTAACTAAATGGTTGGGGATTATAATAATCCGTGAGGATGAAAACCTCGTCCATCGAAAGCGCATAACATCGTAGGGGATTTGTTAAGGGCAGGTGATTTTAAGCCTTTCCAACAAGCTAAAGACATGACACAGGTAGAGGCTCCCTCATCCAAGATAGTTCGGTGGATTTTTTGATTGTGAACAACAACATCGATTTGAATAACTAGCTGGTGGGAGAGTCGCGGTTGATGATCATCTAGATTAAATGTGAGGTTATTTGATGACTCATGATCAAAATCACTGATAGCAGCTAAGAGCATTCTACGTTGGCTGGGACAGTGTTGCATAACTTCCAAGGCGGATATAGCACACAGGGCCTGGGCCAAATCTTCTACAATGTTGTAATTTTGGGCAGCCCATGAATTAGGATTGAAGGTAGATTTACGGATGGTGCTCTTAGGAGGGCATAAGATGGAGTCAAAAGAAGGTTTCTCAATCTGAAGTGGCCTGGATGGAGGGCTGGCAGACAGAGGACTAACGAAAGATGGTAACGGGTCTGGTATGGGACCATTAGTAGTCTTCATCTTATCAGGTTTAACTGGCGTGTCATATGTCGCAGAGCAAGTGGTCATATTAACCCCGTTAAACATGTAAATGTGGGCACTTGTCGAGGCCTCATCATGGGATTGGTTGGAACTGCCCCCTGCAATGGGGGTTTGAGCAACCAAAGATTGTTGCTGTGGAAAAGGCTGAGTAAGCACAGCGGGTTGTGAATTTCCCTTGAAAAGCTTGGCCACTTCATCATGATGTGGACAGTCTCGAGTGTAGTTATCGTCACCACAAATGAGACATGGGAATTTCGGTTTTCGTTGTGGTTGTTTTCCAGCAGCAGCGGTTTGTGGTTGATTTTTTGGTTGTTCGTTGTTATTGTTTTTCTTTGGTCTATTTCTCGCTTTCTTCTTGCCCCCAGGTTGTGGTGAAGGGGTTGATTGGACCACATTCACCTCAGAGACCTCAGTTTGAGGGGGGGTAGAAGAGGGTGCAGTCATGTTGGGAGAAGTCGTCGAAGCGGGCTGCTGAGTCGTTCCAGTCGACTGGGAAGTAGATTGGGTTTTGACGGAGCCAAAAACTCCATCCGCGTGCAAAGCAGACGATGGTTTGGATGGATCGTTAGTGGCACGGGTAGCATTCGGTATCAACTCATATAGAGTACCGGACTGTGAATAGAATAAGTCTAAATACTGAGCTCGGGCAATGGCTTCTTCCTCGGTGACTACACCGCCCATGGCAACATCACGAGCAATCTCGGGTAACAATGATTTAGTGAACCATTCTGCTAACAATTGGTCAGGCATGACTGCTTTTATTATCCTTTGTCGTCGTCTCCACTCATGAATATGGTCGGAGATATGTACGGAAGTTGTCTGACGAAGGGATGTTAATAGTTCAATACTCGTCTCATATCGAATGGGTAGTTGGAAGTGCGTGAGGAAAGACATGGCGAGGGAGTTGAAATCGTGAAAAGATGCGCGTGGTAGTTCAATATACCATTTCACCGCAGAACCCGTAGGCATTCGTTGGAAAATACGCAAACGTATAGAATCGTCCATGAGGGAGTTGGATGAACACCACAAATGGAAAGTCATCACGTGGTTGTTTGGGTCTTCTCCGGACTTTCCGTCGAATTTTAGGATATCAGAAGGAAGTTTAGCTGGAATAGTTGGCCAAACCAGAGAATGATAAATAGGATCATTCGTTAACCGAGACAAGTCTGGAAGGTCCAGGGTATCTAGAAAAGGTAGTTGTCGGTTAACCTGTGGGTAATGTTGGTGTGGCATAGGGACACCAGTGGGGCCAATCACTAGGTTATGTGGATAATTGTAACTAGTGAGCCCTCTTGTATAAGGTTGGTGTTGACCAGGGTACACAGGATTTGAGGTGTTTTGAGAAGCATGTGTGAGCAGAGGATAACCGGATGGGTTTTGTGGGTTATAGGTTGGGTTCGGCATTTGTCCATAAGGAGGTTGTTGCGGAGTCTGAGAATTGTGTCCTGCCGAGAACTGTGGGTTTCCTGGAAAAGGGACTTTCCACGGATTGGGTGTGGAAGACACATTTTGTCCATATGGTTGATGGTAGACTCCATATTGAGGTTGCCCCCCAGCATGAGGGTGCCCCCCAAATGGAATTTGTCCTCCGGTGGGAGGATTCCCCCCAGCTTGAGGTAGAGTTCCCAGAATTTGAGAACCAGACGTAAATGACTGACCAGTGCCGCTGAGTGGATTAAGACCACCAAGACCGGTCCCTTCGGGTTTTTGNTAGGTATGGAATTTCCCGGCATAACTTGGGTAGTAGTGGTTTGGGTAGTAGTGGCAGTGGGAGTATTCAGTGCCCTGTACCCAAAAGGGAGTGTAGGTCTTGTTGTTACAGGTGTTCCAATTGCATCTTGGTTGACCACCGCATTACCGACGAGAATAGTCGGAATGTGATGGACTATTGTAGAATGGGCCATTTGGAGGGGAAGAGTAGACCTTGGGCCAATCGGCGATGTGTTCGAACCAACGGGTGGTGTGGCCGTAAAAATGGTGGTACCGGTAAAATGGTTTAGGGGTACGGTGTAGGAAATAGGTGCGTCAACACCCATCCCTGTTCCATAAAGATCTCGCACCATGTGCGGTGGACTTCGAACAATGTTCGCGGTCCAAAAAGGGTCATCGGCTAAAGGGTTTTGATGAGACCCAGTCGAAATGTCAGAAGGATTGACGACGACAAATTCACCAGCGGAATTCAATTGGAGGACACATCGTTCATATCCCTTCGGAATGCAGAAAGCTTCCGGAGACTCTGAAACAATTCGAAAACTCTATAAAGGAGTGGGAACTTATTCCTGGGAAGTTGTAGTGTCTTGAACATCGCTCTGCTGAGGATATTCCTCCATAGAATGAGGGGGTAAAGGGGTGTTTCCTTCCATATTTTCTGGAGGAAGTCCCTGCAGCCTCCGCGAACGGCGTGGAGGGTCGATGTTGGCGAAAAGGAGTCGGCGAAAGAGATCTATGGCCAACTACCAAAAAGAAACAGCATGCGTTAATAAAATCTAAGAATCACAACCAAGCAAACAGGACCTTCTCTCGATGATCGTACTAGTTGGTGATGAAATCCAACGTCGCATGATCAAGTCAAGAAGGGGCGGGGATAGGGTGGAACAGTTACAATGGCGACCTGCTTAACGAACTTACGCCTTGGTGCAAACTTCCACGCAGTAATTGTGGATTTACCCTCCAAGGAGCCTGAGTGAGTTTGACCAATGTCTGCTCCAGGTATAGTGATACTTCCCTTCACTGTCACCTTGTGTAAGACCCTAAAGATTATGGCCACTAAGGTTACCAATTCACAGTCATCCCCTGGGTGGGAACAATCGACAGTCCGATCCGAACGTACGGGCAGGGTATCGAGCCCGAAATCAACTAAAAGGCTTCCACACAGTAATTGTGGATTTACCTTTAAGAGATCCCCATAATACGATCTGACCACCACAATCAGTTGAACTGCGGAGGGATAATCTCTGTAACTCACCTGAATGCAACCTCGTGTGTAACCCCTGTGTGAGAGGGGGATCCCAGGCAGACTTATACGATAATTGGATTTGACTCTACCTAACTCAAGATGGTACTGTTTGTTTTGGAAACTTTGTAGATTTATGCTCACAGCCTAATCCAAGGTACTAAGCCTAGTCTACTATTGGTGGAGGATCCTAGAAAAGAAAAATTCTAGATAATTTTTAATTAGCGTTCATTTTATAGTTGTTCTTTACTCAAAAGGGGTGCATGGAAGTGAAATGAATGGAATTATGACTCAGTCCCAAAAATGCATCAAAGATGATAAGAAGTCATTTCTTTTCGATGAACATCTATCTAAGGGAGAGAGAGAGAGTTCTTTTCACTAATAGGCACTAATAAGGAATGTCCTCAAACAAATTTTCTTCAAATCAAATCCTGATGTGATGCTAAAACTTTTGAGATACCTTCTAATACGCACAATCAATCATGAAGATGCTTCTTTATTGTTTGCATATGAATAATGATTAATTCAAAACAATGCTCGTCTTTATAATTATCTTCTTGGATGAATGAAAATCAGACCAACACAAGCAAGAATCATAGAAACAATGCACCCTCTTGTTGTGATCAAAACAAGAAGCGAAAGGAAAGAAACAATCAAAGAGAAAAATCAAGAACTTCAAATTAAAAGAAATTTCGAAGAACAATGATCTCAACTAAAACCAAATGAAAATATATGTAGACCTTTGATGACTTTCACCAGAGTTTTTTGCTCAGTCAAAAAAGGAGAGAAAGACAATGCATGGGTTTCAAACTCCAAATGGTAGAAAAATTGAACAGCAATAGTGAAGAAGGCTACAAAATATCCAAACAGCAAGATGTTTGTTCTTCAAAAAGACAGATGTCAAAGCTGGAAAGGAAGAAGGATTGACTCACAAGGTGACCCAGCAAGAGAAACACAGAGGTAAAACCCTGAAAAAGGCAATTATGGAAGGTTTATGGGCCAAAGGAGGGCTGGCACTCTGTTGTCAAAGACAAGGAGTGTTATAGCGCTCTGTGTAAGGCACTCAGGGAGTGTTGGTGCTCTGTTACCACAGGGACAAGGGTGCCAGGTTCAGAAATCTCCTAGAAGTCTCAAAAATCCAAAAATTGCAGTTCAGTTTCGACAATTAGGCTGAGTGTGATGGGGTAGGGAGTCAATCAGCTCATGAAACCAATCAAAAGAGGAGTGAACCAGGTCTGAAACAACCAAGGGGTGAAACAAGGTCTATGAGGAGAAATCAAAACAAGAAGTTTTGATTTGAGGACTCCCTAGTGGAGTCGCCAGTTTCTGTTGTAGGAAAATCTCCCTGTGGACAGGTAGATTGCCTCAAAGAGCTAAACCCTAACTCTAAGACAGAAAGTGCTTAACGTGGACACTGACTTTCTTTCAAATCTATACAAACTAATACATGAGAAGGAAGGGGAATAGAGGTACCTCTTTATCGATTTTTGTCCCTGCACGCTCTGAGTTGAGCTCCAATCCTTTGCTCCTCGTTGAACCCTGTAGACAAACAAAGTACGACCACTTCCTACTCTATTGATATTAGCTCGAAAATAGATCTATCTATCAATGATAGGTTCATGTAAGATCAAACACAAACTAGAAAGAAACAGGCCAAGCGTGTCATATTAATGAGAATAACGACTGCAGTACTTACGATCGTAGATGCGAATGCGACAGCTTCGTCAAGTCCCCTTCGTCTAACCCTTGCTCGAAAGATCCACAACCTGGATGATAGCCGCTTCACTGATCACTTCTCCTTTGACTGACTTTGTGTTTCCTATGAGATCATAGGTTTCTTTCTTGCAATTCTTTCCCCTTTTCACCATCATAGAGCCTGCTTATATAGGTTAAGAAGAGCTTAACCTCGTTAGTTATCTTTAGAACAAGTTGAGGAATTCCCTCCTTGGATCAGGGATCTTCTGATGGAACCAAGAATTCAAATGCAATTGCCTTCCAAACTTGAAAGATCCTCCCCTTATTCTCCTCAATGGGCCAACTACTGCCTCAGATTAGACAGCGCTCCCTCCAAAGGGGCATCAGAGCACTATAGCGCTCCCTAGGAAGCTTGAGGGGGGCGCCAGCGCTCCAAGGATGGATAGCGCTCCTTCAGAGGGGCAGATAAGAATTATAACGCTCCCTGAGACCTTATAGGGGAGTGTCAGCGCTCCTAAGGCCGATGTAGGGGAGCGCTCACCCTCAAAACCTTTGTTTAAGAGCTCTTCTCAGGTGATAAAAGTTCCTTGACTTTAGTTAATCATTTTTCCTCCTCCAAATCAAGTGTATGATATGTCTTAAGTGCCTCCTTAGTGTCATCGTTATGGCAGTATGCTTGAACAACATTTGCAACACTTGTGAACAACTTGCGACACTTGCGAAAGTTGTAAGGAACATGCGACACTTACGACACTTACGAAGTGAGCAATATTGAGGTGTAACAGCAAGCACGACCCCAAAGGTCTAGTCCTGAAGCACGCGCAACAGGTATCATCCTACTGACCATATGCCCACGAGAGGTTTGAGGATGAGATCTAGACCGAAAATGCTCAAAGTTGGGATGAGAAAGAAATAGTCTTGGAGCAATCGACTCAAGAAATCCTCAGGGCCAGCGAAGAAAGGATAGCACCTGAATCAGTCGAAGCGGTGGAAACTCCTCAAGAAGCCACCGAAATCGCAGAGATTCCCCAGGTAACCCCAGTACAAGATAGGAATTCCCCCAAGGTTCAAGCTATACAGGGGATGAGGGGACTCATGTATCAACATGCACAGTTGTTAATGAAGCGGATGCAGGATAACCCAGACCTCGTCAGATGGAAGAGGCCTCCAATCGATAACCCTGAAGAAATCATGGCAGGGCCAAGCAGCCTTGATATCACGAACCTTGATAACATCAATGGTTCAGATAACCCTGAATCCACAATGCCATCGGCTAGATCGCCGGTAGGAGTGACGAATCAACCAGAGGCAGGTAGAGTATCAGTAGAATCAAGCACACCTAATCCTTTGAGTGAGTTTATAAATATATATAGTGATGATGAAAGCCCGGAGGCATCTCGCGGGACCCCTGTGTGTGTCCAAGAAGAAAAGGGACCTGAGAAGACTTCTTATCCTGCTCCCAAGGTCCAAACCTAGGAGATCCCATGAAAGGAAATAGAAACCGAAAATTTTCCCGACACAAAGAGGCTTGATGCGCCGGAAACCCGAGCAGCCAATCCGAAGGACAAGTCAGAACTGAATGAGCCAAAGGAAGGATCCCCACAAAAGTAAATCGGTGTTTCGACAGTCGATGAACAAGTAAGTCTTGAGTCTTTTCCCGACGCCTCTATTCCGCTCGATACTCAGATCCCTGACAAGTGACAGGGGGAGGTTGGGCCTTCGGAGCATGACGAGAAAGTTCAATAACCCAACCTTGAACAAATATACACCACCAAAAATTTGGGAAATACACTCACATGTGGTGATAAGCATATTCCTGAACCTGTGGATGAGGTAGTCAATATTTATGTGATCTCCTATGATCAAAAGAGGAAGGCCATCGTCCAGAGAACTACAAATAAAAGGAGGATCACGTTGGATCACTCCATCCTCATCACTATGGAGGAAAACTTGATAAACACAGAAAATGCCAAAACATTTGAGCTCATCGGTGTGGGGATGGCGCTCTCAGATGCCACCCTAGATAGAGCTAAACGAGATGAAAAGAAGCTGGTCACCGCCCTTAAGGAACTAGAACATTTGCGCCACCTGGATGAATACTATCAGGGCACCAATCAGACCACAGTATGCCTAAGAAGCGAGTTCGAAGAAGCTTATAGCCAATTCAAAACAGAGAGGCGCCTTTTTATTGAAAAGATACATGAGCTCCAGGTGGAATGCTTATTATGAGATTAAACATAACCATAAATTAGTAGACTTTTGGCTATGGGATAATAAAAAGCTCATCTTTGAGACTCTTGTCGTTCATGTTGTCTTGTATGGATGTAAAGTTTGAGGATGCAATATCTCTCAAGAATCCTAGAGAAATATAAAGAAGATTCAAAAGAATTTTATAACTTATAATCTCAAAATTAAGGGCAATACACTCTATCCTATCCTCCTCATCAAGCGAGTTGGACAATCCACAAATCACCATGGTAAGAAAGAATCTGCAACATCTGTGACACAAAGAGGGTCGAATATGAAAAGAATTTTCTCCTTGAATGCCCTACATATACCCAAATTATATCCCAATTTCCAAATATTTGTCACAATAACGACCTTCCTAACTTTTTAAGTCATGAAAACTTTAGTGATCTTGAAACACTTGTCTTAATGTTGATGAAGCATGAAATAACATTTTAAAGAAATCCAACTAATTTCTTTCTTTTCTTAAGATTAGAAAAACCAATTTTTGTCTTAATAAACATTAATCGTAATTATATCATCAAATATATTTAATTTAATTTAATTCAAAATATACATCAATCTAATAATCAAAATATAAAAATACAATATATTTTATAAAATAAAATATGTTTGATGTAATTTAATTCAAAATATACATCAATCTAATAATCAGGGTATGGAGAAGTCCTCATTTCATTCCTAGTACCTTACAACTTTTCATATGAGAAACAAGATACTTAATATT
>SNQJ01S0189930.1:0-18161 GCA_010110895.2 Picea sitchensis
CAATTGGAATTCAATCGCTTCCCTTAAAGAAATGGGTGGATGGGGTTTAAAGAACATTTGTGTTTTCGCTTGATCCCTAGAGGGAAGGGATATTTGGAGAAAAAATCTCTGGAACTCTCTTTGGAAAAGAGTTATGAACTCCAGATATTTTCCCAACCTATTTGTTTTTGAATGGTTTCAAGAGCCTGCAAAATCTTTCAAACACTCAATTGTGTCAAAATCTCTTGTGGAATCCTTCCCCTTAGTTGTAAATTGGACAGTATGTCATATGATAAATGAGGAAAAGGTAAGACTGGGAGAATATCAGTGGTTGGGAGCATGTAAAGCCTAACTATTTTTTAGGACTCAAAAAAATAAATAAAATTTTTCTAAAATTTCCTACTGAAATAACTTAATTTAGTTTATAATTTATTTTATTATTCTCTTATACTAGGAATAAAAAACAACAACATATTGATGATAACAACATAATGACAACAACAAAAACAACATAATAAAAACAACATAGCAGCATATTAATGATAACAACATAATAATAACAACATAAGTATGACAAACCAACTGGTAAAATGTGCACCTCTACTTGTAGATTTGGTTGATTCAACCCCTAGTTATCTTGTTCTTGAGTTTTCCCAAACTTTCCAACTAAATATTAACCTCCCAACCAACTAAGAACAACCTCTCAGGCTCCCTAACTCCAGGAATCTTGTGGATTCGGCCCCTCAAGACAAAGTTCCGGCAATAGCGGTACCATGTGAGGGAGTTTCCAAAATGATATGTTCTCCCAAATTTCCTCTTGCTCCTTCACCTCTTGCATAAATTTCCAATCCAAAAATGAGACCCCTATCTAATTCCCCTCCTCTCTTCCTTATCATCCCTTCTCATTCAATTCTCAAACTACGCCTCCCCTCATTAATTAGTTCACCTACCTTTTCATAATAAAATAATAAGAATCATTTAATTTATTTTAATAATTAATTTAATTTTAATTTTAAAACCTTGATAAGCAATTGAAATCAAGTGGGTTTGATACATACACCCACCCTTCAAAACCGTCATGAAGTTAGGTAATTTACAATACAAAGGTAGCGACACATGATTCATACATCCATATCAATTAAGCAACATCATCAATTTAAAACAATTACACATACTAGTGTACATGTACAAGGGAATGTATGTGTATCTAGCACATACATGACACACACATGTACTATTGAAAAATAATTATCACACCTATACTAGTTCTTGTATGCGTCCAATCCAAGAAACAAGACCATTCATTTCATAAAATATAGTAAACCATTTAAAATTTCACAAAATCCCTCAATTATAATAATTTAGCTCAAGCAACATTTACTTAGATAATTGTAGTTTAATCAAGCGATTATAATTATACATATATACATATTTTTCAGAAAGAGGAAATTAATAAATTCTACTATAAGGAGAAATCCCCACACACTCTCTACTACTTCTATTCATCCTACCTCCCTAAATTAATTCCATATTCCATCCCTATCCTTCTGTGCAGGACTAAGCTGAGGCGTCAACTATATTGACCTAACTCCAAATACAACCCATAAGAGGCCGAGGCCAACTCTCTTGACCAAGATTTCCCAGGTGGGAAACTAGCAGGTCATCATCCACCCGTCCCTAAAATGGTAAATCTCAGATTCTGATGTGAGATGGTGTCATCCATGGAAGTTCTGAATCCATCACTAAACCTGGGTCTTCCTGCTCATTATCTATCAGTCTCATGTCAAATAATCATTCAGAGTTGAAATAGATTTACATAATATCCATCATAATTCAAATAATGCTAAACATTCCTTGGTCAGTGACATTTACATAGGTTCATATGTCTTAAAAGTTGAAGTGCATCATTAATAGTTTCACAATGAGTAGAAAATAAATATGATTAGGCCTTAAAGGTATTCCTAGTTGTCTAAGTCAAGGTGGTTTCACATACACCCAACCTTGAAAAACATATTTAGGGTTGTCAAAAAGTGAGGGATGATCTAAATTAGGTATGGTCTCCACATCCTCCCAAGTAGCATATCTTGGGCTATACTTATACCATTGGACCTTAGCAATTCTGAAGATTCCTGAGGCTGTCGGATCCTATGGTCAATATGTGTAGCAGTTCAACCATAGGTGTTCCTCTTGTCGACACACGCAATTCCTTCCAATTCAATTTATGATAATTTCCATCAACATGATGACATAGAACATATACATGAAAACATTATAGGTTTTATGCAAGTGGGGTAGTGGTACAGACGATAGGCTATGGGTCCAATTCTCTCTTGTATTTCTAATGGTCCTATAAATCGAGGAAACAACTTTGTCCCCTTCCCAAACCAAATGGTACTCTTATTAGGCTGATATGAATGAAAACTTGATCTCCCACTTCTAACTTTTAGTCAATGCTATGTGCATCAACAAAATGTTTCTATCTATCTTGTGTTTCCTTTAGTCATTGCCTTGTCTGAATAACATGTTCGTCCATATCTTTAATCAATTCTGGCCCAATTGTCACTTAATATTCTAACCTTTCCCAACTCAATGGTGTCTTGCATGGCCTTCCATATAGAGCTTCTTAGGATTTGGGATTCCAATGGAATATGAAAATTGTTATTGTGGGAAAACTCTACCAAAGGTAGGTACTTCTCCCCAATGGGTTTGATTATCTATAACATACATCCTAAGCATGTCTTCCCATAACTGATTTACTCTTATTTTTTCCCATACGTTTTAGGGATGATGTTGTGTAGTTCAGTGAGTTGCTAGCGTACCAAAGCGTGTCAAAACCTAGATGTGAATCAAAGTCCCCTATATACGAAATGATCTTCTTGGGTAACCCATTCATATGGATGACCTCACTTATAAACCCACAGAGTGCCACATCGGTGACATCATAGGTCTGTGGCTGGAATAAAATGAGCACTCTTGAATTAAATCACCTCAACTATCAAAGAATGGAATTTTATGCATTATTTATGTGAGTGAACATCCCACAAAATCCATAGAAATGACTTCCCACTTGGACATAGGAACATCATGCGGGTGTAGCCCAGGACCTGTCGGATGGTGGTGGTCAACCTTCACTTATTGACACTCTAGTCACTTGGCAACGAGAAAGACTACATCAAGCTTCATTCCTACCCACAAGAAAAGCTTCTTCATGTCTTCATACATTTTCTTAACACCAGGATGTGCACAATAAATTGCTCTATGGGATTCCTTCAATATGATTCTTTGAATAATATCTCCTTTGGGGATGTACATCCTTCTCTGATATCTTAACAATCCATCTTCTTCTAGGATATATCCTTCATAATTTTGATCTACTTTCCTCCCACTACGGAGGGTTGAGGTAACCTTTAAATACAAACTATATCCAACAAGTTTTCTCAACGCATGCTCCCTCGGATTAACTTTTGAGGTGCAGGGAGAAGACAGTGGTCTCTTTCTTAAGGGAATCAGGTGATACTTTCTTAGCTCCTTTAATGTCTGAGAATTCAAAAGTGTACTCACTCATGGAAATCCTCCATCGCCACTTCATTGAGATCCCTTTGGTGAAGAGGGTTATTTAAGATTTCATGGTCTATTTTGATCTCAAAGCTTCGTCCTACTAGATAATGCCTCCAAATATTCAAAGATAACATTACAATTGTCAACTGTAAAATCCTTAGTAGCGTGAAGCTCCTCATGTTGCTTCAACTTCCTTGACACATGCCTATCCTCCCCAAATCCTGCATTAACACGCCCCAATACTTGCTTTGGGGCATACATGGCCAGAATGTAGAAGTCCTTTTCCATATCCACACTTATAGAATTGGTGTTCTAGTTAGTAACCTCTTAAGCTCGATAGATGAACTATCACATTCTTATGTAAGAATAATACCATTATGGGTACAGGAATGTGGTGATGGGATTCACTATTTTAGAGAATCCTTCCACAAACCTCGATAATAACCCACTAGACCCATGAAGCTTCTTACCTCATTGATAATTTTTTGGCCTTGTCCATTTCCATAATGGCCTTTACCTTTTATAGATACACGTAGATTTGCTTCTTTAGAATGATATATGTCCTAAATAGTGAATTTATTTTTTGGAAGAAAGAACTTTGACAACTTGCCATACGGTTTTTTTTTTTTCTCTCAAGGCCGCGACAAACCACTCATCATAAGTGTTCCTCATGTTCCTCTTTAGACCTTGGAATGAATGAGAATATCATCCATAAAGAACCTATACAAAGTGGTCACAAAGTACTTTCGAATACACCATTCATGAGGATCATGAACTCTGCGATATTAGTCAAACCAAAGACTACAAGCGAAATCTATATTCCCCAAACCAAGTTCGAGAAAGGTATTTTTAGGAATATCTCCTTCCATAATCCTTACCTTGTGATACCTTGATCATAGATCAAATTTTTAGTAAACTGATGCTCCTTTCATCTGATCAAAGGGACATCTATCACGTGGCATTGGGTACCTATTTTCATTGTAGCTGCGGTTCAAGTTCTTGTAATATACACAGATTCATAAGGAACCGTCGGCTTCTTCTTGACAAAATTACTAGTGCACCCCAATTTGACACACTGGAGCGCCGTAGCTAATTCAGAGTAGTTCCTTCAATTGCATCACACTTGACTCTGGAAACTTCTAGTTCCTTCATCCTATACAGTGTCTTAGCGGAGTGGCTCTACACCAGGTTTTTATCTCAATGGTAAAATCAATCTCCTCTCAGAGGTAACCTTGGTAACTCTTTCAGAAAAAACATCCTTAAACTCAGAGCAATATTGGATGTTGATCCATGGAGGGTCCTTTCTTTTCATTTACTACTTCCACTACATACAATTGACGCCCTTGTCTCGTACAGCGTTCCTTGCATGACTAACAAATTGTGGGAGTTTGATTTTTTGTAGTTCTGTGGTGATGTTCCCTGGTGGAGGCCCTCCCTCTCAATCCCTCGATGCTTCGGGGTTACCCACCCCAGATGGTGCGGGATCCACTTCCACATATGATGACTGTTGTCCCTTTAATGTCTCATTAATAGCCTCTATGGAGTGAAAAATGAGAGCTAATTTAGGCGATGGTGGTGGCAACACTGGCGTTGGCGGTCCTAAATGCCCACGCCTTGATTTTCCCGAATCATAACCATCTTGACAAACTGAGTCTACATTACACCAAAGCTTATTAGTAGACGGTTTAGGGCATCTAATGTTTCACTCAACTTACACCTACAAACTTAGGGTTTTAGACATAAAGTTTTCTTTATACTTGTTTGAAAACAAACATTACTCCCATAAGATAAGTGGCTAAAGTCAAATTGATCAAAGAAGCACCGGACGATAACTTCATCTAGGTAAACTACTAACCCTCTCACCTTGCTAGCTATGCTAGCAATGTGGGTACTTGTCTGTTACCGTAACTTACCTATTTAACTAAGTCTCTAGCCCTTCCCTTTATCAATATTCACCTTTGCACAATTCCTTATGACCTTCTTAAACCTTCATTAAAATTTATTTACGTCTCATTTATTTTTTTTTATACAAGTCTCTTACTTTTATATCATCATTTTATATACCTTCATTAATTATATTTTTTAATACATATATATATATATATATATATATATATATATATATATATATATATTCAAATCTTTCATATGTACCCTTCTAACAATACAACAATGTTTAATTTAAAATTTGTTAACACTAATGACTATTCATTTTATGTACTTATATAAACATTACATAATATAAACTTATTACATAAGTTACACTTTTGATTAATAATATGTTTTTACCCAATTGTCATACACTTTATTACTACATTACTCCCTTTATCACATTGTTGTGTGTATACACATTTTTATATATAATGGATATATTGAAATGAAAAAGTATAATATATTTATTTAATAACTTAATTAATATTCTATTTATTTTATATATAAAATGTGACTTTAAATTTTAATAATTAATTATAAAATAGAAATATTAAAATTATAAAAAAAATTATGAAAATACCATAATGAAAATGATACACATAAAGTAGGGTGTTTTTTGGTTTTAAAAAAAGACAAATAATAAAAACAAATGGCACGAAACCAAGAGGCCAGGTGACTTGTATAACGCCACATGCCCTTTTCTATTCGTTCTTGGTGGGAAAAATGTGTTGGCTAGGGTTTGTCTTATTATTGTATTTTTTTTTTGTCTCTCCCTTTTTATTTTGTTAGGGTTATTCTTCACACTAGAGTCAAAGTTGTGGTTTCTCTGGTCAACCGTTCGAAGGTTGCGGCCATGTCTGTTAGGCTGACCCTTTTCCCTCCACTCCTCACAACTATGCAGGTCATGCGGGTTTATCGCCACCATGCAGATCGTGCAAGCTCCTCACGGATCCTAGCAATTCGACTTTTTAGTGTCTGAATCCTCCTCTTTCATTTAGCCACATATGTTGAATAGTTCCTGAAAAAATCCTATAAAGACTTGACATGAAATACTACAACATTACAACGTATATTCTCATAGAAAAAAGTTTTTTTTCATATATATATATATATATATATATATATATATATATATCAAGGATAGGGTTGAATCTGAGAATATACCCTCTCCCCACCCCAAGGATGTTTCCTCCCACACCCGCCCTCCCTTCCACCCCATTTCCCCCTCCGTCCCAACCTACTTGCGCCTTGCACCAAATAATAGCGGGTTTTAATGTTTATTTTTGTTTATAGCATCGTTGTTTTTTTATTTGTTTGTTTAACTTATTTAATTTGTTTATTTTGTTTTTTTTTTTTTTTTTTTTTTTTTTTTTTTTTTGTTTTTCTCCTTCTTTTTCTTTAATTGTCTTATAAATTATTTTTTTTTTAATTTAAAATTATTTTTTTTCATATTTCTAAACACATTTTTACCTAGTTTTTTTTTTCGTAGTACCACTTTCTAAGAAGTCATAATCTTAGCCTAAAAGTAGTAGCACTACTAATCCCGATAACCCGATTTTCGCCATTTTTTTGCCATGGTATTAGTTGTCAAATTTCATTTCAATTGTTGTGATTTTAACCCGAAAAGAAAATTGGTGCTACTAGAGATTAATAGATTTTCAATTTAGGGGTCCAATTTTAGGGTTTTATTCACAATGGCATCCAGTTTTGAAAGGATCCTTGTGGTCTCACGTAACTTGTAATTTAAAACCCCTCTCCATCATGCCCCAAAATGAATGTTACATGGACAACATTATGGGTGTAAAATCAGAGATTAAAATACAACCTATAAAAAATAAAACTATTGAGGGTTCTCATCAAGAAGTCCATTGTTTCTAATGTGTTTGATGGATAAAAAACAAAGCGCTTAAAAGGAGGTCTTAGAACCTTATGTCCATTATATGTCCATTATCCTTTCCATGATAGAGGGAATACTAGTCTTCTTGATTACTTCTAGAGAACATAGTTGCTCAAAGGAGGTATTTGAAGCTCATGAAATTTTATTTTCACAATGAGACATGCCATGTTAAACAACTAAAAGTATGAAAAGAGTCTTATTATTTGAGCATTAATATTTGATGAATTTCTTTTCTTTTCTTCTTTTGATTTTTTTTAATATTTTGGGCAAAGTGGCAAAAGAGCCACATCATATGTGTACCAATCAACAATGAGACATCCATGAGGTGACTACTATCCACGGATCTTGAGGTTCACTCATCACTTGCATTTCTTCAAGGAAAACCATGAATGTTGATCTACATAGCTTGCAACAGGTCCCTGAGGCCATGGACATTCACTTGTGTTGGATGCCTTAAGATCTTAGGTCGTGCTGTTGTTTTCCTTGGAGACAAGCTCTTAGTCAATCATAAGTAATTTTAGGTCTTACTTCAAGAAAACTAATGATGGTTTCAACTCACTATCAACTATGGTCTATCATTACTAAAACTAGGAAGAGGTCATATGATATCACATATATACCTAGTTATAATTTATATTGAAAAACTTTCTATAAGTTATTATTTTATCGCCGCATAGCATATATATATATATATATATATATATATATATATATTTACTTTAACTAATGGTTGAGAGGACTAATTATTTATCCTCCCCACCCACATGACATCGGTATATTATTGCCAATGGCTCCAAACTCTATGATTCATCGATTGTGAAGATTAGTTTATCCCAAATATCATTGAATTAACTGAAAGTATTTGGAAATTTTCTCTATAAAATGAAAATAAATTAATTAATAACCCTATACTAACATTAAAAGAACCTTTGAAAAATAAAATTAAAAAACTAATATATTAATAAAATAATAAAAAAAAAAAAAAAAAAAAAAAAAAAAAAAAAAAAAAAAAAAAAAAAAAAAAAAAAAAAAAATAAAATATAAAAATCATAAAACTAGCATAGCCGCTAGAATTTTGGCTGGAGAACCATGAAAAATATGAGGGTAAAATTAATTATACCAACAGAAAGGTGCGGCGGGAAATTTTACCAATAATACCTTTCGCGTTCTCAACCACCAACAGGTTTTAATGGATTTTCCAGTTAATAAATTTTAAATTGATAGATACCATCACCTGAACACTTGTCAAGAAACCTCCGGGTAGGTTGGTGTGAGAGTGATTGATTTTGATGAAGTTGGTTGGACGTCAAAATCTCAAAACTCTTTAAGAAACCTACCGTTTTAGGTGGGCGTTTCATTGATCGGTTTTTACGGGGCAAGTGGACGTCAAAAACTCAAAACCCTTTCAAGTTTCAAGCAATCAAACGGCGACGGCAACTGATTCAAAGATTCCTCACTAAACTCCTGGTCTCAGCTTCCCGGACGATTTTCAGAGCTTCGAAAAGTATTTAGTTGGATTTTTAATGGAATTTAAGACGTAATTGATGCATGAGTGACAAATTTAAACCGGAAACGTACGATTCGGTGAATCGGAGGTTTCTCGATGATTTGAGTTCTGCAAATGCCAGACAGGCCGTGTAAGTTGTGGATCATACATCAATTATCACTATCACCATGATTTTAGTTAGAAGACTTTTTGTTGTGGTTTTTTTTAATTTTAATTAGTTATTAGGATTGCAGATGTAATTTAGCATTATATGTTGTTATATGTTTTGGTTATTTTTAGTGGATGTTTTGTGGTAAGAAATTATTGGTTGTAGAGTTGAGTGATTAATTTAATATAATTGGAATACTGAGTTTTTTTTAACACAGCTGAATTCATTTCTACATTTAAAATTACAATTTAAAAACAAAAATTGTGATTACACTTGAAGATTTATATAATCTAATTCTAATTAAATAAATATATAATATTTAATGTTTAATAACAGTATTTCCAAATATTATATTTAATTATATATATTGATTGTATTTTGGATGAAATAATGGGAAAATAATTTCATAATATATGGTGTGTAGTTTGTGGCCATTGTTTTGGAAAAATTGATATTTGTATCATTTCATTGTCAATTTATCAGAATAACTTAATTTCTTTTTCAAATATAATTAAAAAAATTATTGTATTATTCAAATTGCAATACTTTAGAATTGAATTGAGTTTTTTATTATTAAATGTGGGTAAAGAAGTTTATAATAAAAAAATTATTTTTTCTTTGAAATTTTAATTATTAATTATGAAAATATTGATAATTATATAGAAAAAGTGTTAACCATATTTATATTTTCACTTTGTTGTATTGTTTAATAAAGTTGACATGAAAGTAGGTATAGTTTTTATTGACATGGTGGAAGGAAGTATATAGATTATAAAAATAAATTAGTAAATTATTCAATCATAATTAATTATTATTAAATTTATATGATGAAAAGAATTAATAATATTAATTCAAGTTAATAATTATTTAGAAACGACAATTTTCATGTAGTAAATTATTTGATTTTAAAATTTAATCTATATAAAGTGATTACATACTCTCAAAATATTTTATAATTGTGATATATCAATATCCTAAAATAATGACAAAATAATTCATGTTTATACTAAATAGTGAGGGTTTAATAATAATAGTAATAATAAAGAAGCATAGTTGCAAAGTGCATCAATATCATTATACACCATTAGTACCATGTCTTGATTTGGTTTGATGGTTCAACCAACTAGTGGGTTAAATTCACCACATAAATGGTGGGGTTAAATTCAGCACATATATTTTTCTTATCTATGAGGAAATCTCAAGGAATGCTTCTCCACATTCATAGATGACATTCCGAATAAACGCTTGACTTAGGCTAGTGTACCTCTTGGGGAGTGTTAAAAAGTGACACCTTTGGCATGGAACTAGTGGAATTCCCAACAACATTACTACTAATTAATTGAGTAAATTCCTTAGGGCTATTTTCACAAAAAATATCATGAAATCTCGTTTGAGACTTCATCCTGCATTAAATCAGTAGCACCTCTAATAAAATAACCCTAACCCTACTAAACTAATTAGCCTCATCCAAAAGTTTTGGAAATAAATGTGTTAACTCTAATCACAATTATTCACATTGTATCACTTATTATATTAGACTTTATGTTATTTTTTATTAAATAAATAAAAAAAAAAAAAAAAAAAAAAAAAAAAAAAAAAAAAAAAAAAAAATTATTATAAATATGATCTAAAATAAATTCATAAATAATGGTGTTGATAGGAAAGCTAAAATTTATATAATTATTTATTGTGATGGTTTTTGTATTTTTCCTTTGATCATGATGGTTTTTATATTTTTTCTTTCCTCATTTTACTTTTTGGATGGTTTTCATATTTTTCCTTTTCCCGTTTTGCTTTGGTTAAACTAATTTTATATTTTTCTTTCCCTCACATTTTATTGTTTGTATGGTTTTCATATTTTTCCTTTTTCCATTTTACTTTGATTAAACTAGTGGAAATTTATTTTTCATTTTATTGTGGTTAAATGAATTTTAAATTATTTTTCATTTTAAATATATAAAAACAACCATTATTAATTTCTATGGACAAGTTTTAACATTTATCAACAAGACAAATTTTAACATTTATCAACAAATGTCAAGGCCTAAAATAAGATGTATGTAACCTTAGTTTCAAACATGATATCAAGTTTTGTTTATATTTACTTTTAGGTTTGTAAATTCTTTGTGATTTGATAAAATATTAACATTTATTGACAAATTTTAGTATCTATTAACATATGGCAAAGACTAAGATGCATGTAAGCTTAATTTCAAACATGGTATAAAAGTTTGTTTATATTTGGTCTAGTCTTGTAAATTGTAAATTCTTTATCATTTGATAAAATTTTGAGTGGTTATCATTTAATAATCATTTCTTTCAATGGTGGTAGATTTATATAATTAAATAGATGATGGAGATCATATTTGTGATTTGATAAATCTTTTCGTCACTATTGTTTAAGAATTATTTTAATGGTGATGGATCTACACATCTAAACAGATAGATGGTGTACATCATCCATATTACTAGTATTATTTATATTCTTGTTTACATATGAATAAGCAATGTTTGAAAAGAGTGTAGGTGGATGTTTGAAAAGAGTGTAGGTGGATGTTATCTTAATAAATTAAAAAAATGTGGATTATTTTGAAATAAAAAATGTAAATATATTTTTTTAAATAAAATTTAATTTTCATAATTATAAAAACAAAATAAAATATAATAAAAAAAAAATGATCTTTCACATGGGAGAGCTTTATGAGATTTAGGAAACTAAGCATTACAAAAACTTATATATATTTTGTATCAATTTCTAAATATTATTAAATTTTTGAGTGGTATTTTAAACATGGTTTATATTTATGGTGTACTTAAATATTCATGTTGAATTGAGTGCTTTATGTTAAAGTTATTTGTACTTACTTTCTTAAATTTAATTGCTCCATTTTTTTTTTTTTGAATTGTTCAAATGTATAAGAATATTATATAGACTTATCAGAAATTTTTAGAATTTTTTTTATAATAACTTATAATTTAATGTTATAATATTAAGCAATTGGTTTTCAAAAACTCTAATTAATAAATACACAGTTTTTGAAAAATGAAAAAAACTTTTAAAATAGCAAAGAATTGGTCTCCTGCTTTGTTTTACGTTTTTAGTTTTATACTTTTCATCACTTTGTTTCAATATTAGATAAGAAATTAGGTATGTATCCAATAGGTAAAATATATATATATATATATATATATATATATATATATATATATATATATATATAATCTTTTCACGGTAATGATGTTATTTGTAATTAATTATCCAAATGTTTTTAAGTTAAAAGAATAATATTTTCTCCCCATGTTTTTGTCACAATTATTTTATATCATTTTTTACACAACTTTTCTATTACCCTTCTCTCGGCAGCCAGCCAATCAATGCTTTTTTTTCCCGCCAATTCACTCATTAATAAAATTGTTCGAGTGGGTTGATTCCATTACATATATAGACCAACTAGACCGGTGACTTTCGTTTCAGTAAAGCGAATCGAACAACTCGGATCGATATTAAGGTGTGAATGATTTGAAAATCCCCTCCTTAGTAAGTAACGGGAGTCAACGAACTAACTGGACGCGTAGGTGGGTATGAAAACACGAGTGTCCGAACACAGGCGTCTATAGATTATGCCGGATGATGTTCACCTCTTGCTCCGAACGAATTCGTTGCTTTCGCTTGAACGACTGAACCCTTCTTTTATAGTGAATGGCTAATATTTCATCCAGGTATCTTTCCATTTTCCATTTTAATTTATTTTGTAATTGCATCAAATTTTTAATTTGAAATAGGCTACTTGCATATTTGTTTATAAATTATTTTAATAACATGTTTCATGTGATAAAGTAAAAGGTTTGTATTTTAACTAATTATACCTCTAGTATAATCCTTTAACAATCTGATGATACAAAATCTTCAATTTTTCAAGTTGAATTTTTTTTAATAAAATAAAAAAAAAAAAAAAAAAAAAAATTTTTATATAATTTTTTAATGTGTTATAATTAACTTCAAAATATAAGTGTTAAGGACATCATTAAAAACAATGACTTTACTTTTAGTGCACCTAGAAGCATAAAATCTTTTGAAGTGCAAACTCTTTTTTAGAAAGAAAAACTTGAGTAAAAGATTTATTCCCTCTTTACCAGCTTGATAAACGTAGAGTTTCATATATATATATATATATATGTTTGTATGTATGGTGCAAACTTGTTTTTAGAGTGCAAAACTAGAGAAAAGAATTGTAACTCAGGGGATCTTCCGAGCTCATGATAGATCTCGAGTGAAGATAAATATATAATCTATATGTGTGTGTGCCACTTATCGATTCCTTGTTGAAGAATAATAAGATTTTTTGGGGAATTAGTGGTACTTGTTTTTTCAAGTCTACCAAATATGTTTAGTGTGATATATATATATATATATATATATATATATATATATATATATATCTATATATATAAAAGGAACTACACATCTCCTTCTCCCTCATACCATGCTCTAAAAGGGAGATTAATAGATCTATGTACAATAAGATTGGATTTTTGAAATATTTTATTTATGGCTGGGACATATTGAAATATTTTTTTGTCATTTATATTTTTTAAATGCTATGTGTCAACTCAATGTTGAGAATTTACAAAAGGAAGAACACATATCCCTCATACCATATTGTAAAAAGTGCTTTTACAACTTTGTAGAAAGTGTCTTTTAGCGCAATAAAGTGGATTTTGAAATTTATCTAATTACATTTGGAAATAATTTTTGTTATTAATATTGTTTTAAGTGTCATGTCTCAAGTGATCCATGTTGAAAATATAAAGAATTATAAATCCCTCATGCTAATGCCTTTTGACACAATTAGACATATCACTGGTACTAATTAAAAAAACACATTTCCATATACAATATACTAATTATAAATTTCAAATAGATGGCCACATTCAACTAAAACTTCCCCCTACTATCATCACTTTTATTATGCACTTTTCCTTTGTTCTCGAACATTTATTATTCTTAATTAGGTCCTCAAAGTCAATGAGCTAGGTGCTCATAGCTTCCTTTACATTTATGAGGTAACATGTTTTACTTTTTTTTTTATATTTACCTAATCATATTAAAAGTGCAGCCAGCATATATAGTGACGTTCAAATGATAAGGTTAATATTTATGCATGCCATATTTATATCACTCCACACGTTTAATGTTGGGCCACCATTCTTTTCTAATCCCACGACCTGCAGGCATTACCACCATCTGATGCCACGACCTTGAACCATCCTCTCATGTCCGCGACTTGAACCACCACACATTCTCTGAGCCCTGCATTGTGTGAGCGTTTGCAAATTTAATATTTTTAGGAATTTAGACACGGTACGCATGTAGGAAAAATAGACATTTATTGTTTACAGCGGATGGGACTTGCAGGCCATGCAGGATTACACTTTCCTTTCGTATTACCACCAACTTGAACATACATGCATTCTTTGAGAATACGCGATGTGAAGCATTTGGCAATTCAGTTTTTGCATTTGGAACCTAATAGCATTACAATTTGGATGGGTGCTTTCGAGAATTCGGCCGAATGGTCGGTATGTAAAATTACAATTTTAAAATTCTGAGAGAGGAGCCACATGCCGCAGTCACGGTTTTTATTTCTGTGAGCATGCCTTGAAATGTCTTGTACATTTCTTAGAAAATATCAATTAAGTAATGTTTTCGTAATGTATATATTGTGCAGGTCTTAGGCTAAGGTGGCTTAAGTATCTTGGCTCTGATCTCAAACACAAACGCCGAAACATCAGTCTTCAAGAGGAGCACTTGATTATCAAACTCTATGGCCTTTTGGGGAACAGGTATGTACTTCACACCTCATTTAATGCTGGTTATTCTTTATTGTAGATAGGTTTTACTACGTCCCTGTGTCCATTCCTGTTTACTGTATGCAAATGAAAAGATGTCATAAAATGGTATTCAAATCATAACGCTGAACATCGATTCCTTGTACCCTCATTACATGATAAATTTTCTTTGATATTACATTATGTTGATTTGAAACCATTTGTGAAACAAAATTTTCTCGAAGTTCCCTGCCTTTCCTGTGCATCTAAATATATATCCAATAATTTCAATGAAATTCAATAATCCGGATAAGTTTTAGTACATGATGATCGTGTCTATTTTGATCTAAATGAAAATGCTAATGTGAAATCAACACAAATTACCAAAACCGTGCCATTGCTATCCATATCAGAATTCAATACTACTCTCTACAACAACCATTGTGTACAGTGTGGGAACACATTTTGGAATTAAGAATATAACCGTTCCATGCAATCAAACAAAAGAAAGGACGACCATGGCTCTGAACATTGGTCTGTTTTAGGGTATTTGGCATGCAAGTCGAAGGTATTCATCGTATTTTGACTGACTTGATCGAACTTTGGCAATACCATATTGTCTTATTGATGGAAAACATCCCCATCGATGTCGAACTCATCAATTTATCCTGTACAAACTTGATTTTCATTAAAATTTTGTGTTGATATAGTTGTTATTTTAAAGCATTGTACAAAGTTAGGTTTAGTCATGTTTTTAATGCCGGTGATTTTCCTCATACATTTCAAGAAGATTTTGATGTTGAGATTCATTTGATTCACCTCCTTTAGTTTCTTTCATTACTTAATTAATGGATTCATTTTGGTTACATAGTTTTAATTTTTAAATAGGCTTAATTTTAAAATGTAGCATATGTTATATTTAGGGTTAACTTTGTAAATTCACCAACTCGCATGGAATTTGTTTTACCATGGGTTCCTTGGGATTTTTTTTTACCTCTGTTCTTTTTACTTTCTATTGGTTTCTTATTTTTTACTCATCCGTTCTTCTTTATTATCTATCTGGGTTCTTTATCCAAAACCTGATACCATTTTGCATTACGTGTTTTATACTTCCGCTGTTAAATGTTTAACATACCATATGCTTTAATCAAGTTGATGCCGTCATCACTGATGATGGCTTTAGTACAACAGCGATGATCAACAGGAAAATAGAGATGGTCAGGAAGATCGAATGATCGAAGTCAACAACATTGATAAAATGATCGAAGGCCGAGAAGCATTTCTGATCGTTGGAACTCATTCAAAATTCCCAAAAGAACGAGGGGTCGTTAGAATAGAATATAGACAAGAAGAGCGCTGAAGAGGACAGATCCTGAGACGTTAGATCCAAACACAGGACCCGACCATTGTTGGATAAAGGAGAACCTACACACCTTTTAAAAGTATAACAGGAGAAGCGGGCGTAATCGCGATATACGAAATCGCAAAATTAAATCTGAGTGGTCAGATCAAGGTTGAATCTGGACCGTGGATACAGTCCATGTCGGAGTTTCGAGGATCCGCAGAGTTCAACATGAAATAAAGATTATTAACATCAGGAATCTCGATATCGCGATATAATTTGAGCCGTGAGATCAAGCTTTGATCTAGACCGTTGATTCTAGTCTGTCCGGTTTTCGGGGATTGCGACGGAGAGGCAAGAACAATGCTACATGAATGTCGAAATCGCGATATGCAAAATCGGCGTTGGAAATCACCAGCTCGTTGAATCAATATCACATCTGGACCGTCGATCCTGCTCACGTCAGCAAACCACATCAATAGGAACACGTAGCACCCAACCAAGGTAGCCAGTAAGAATGTCAGAATGATTCAACATGCCAACCACATGTAAGTCACGGTTAGGGGTGACACGTGAGTCCACATAACATGTGACGTCAACAGACTACCATGTCGGAGTTTCAGGGATCGCATGTTGGAGATGTCAAAGGAAACAATGCAACAGAAATCCTGATATACAAAATCGTGAAATGATCTGAACCGACAGATCAAGTGCTGATCTGGACCATTGATCCTAGTCCATTCGGTTTCGGAAATCGAGATGGAGAGTCAGGGAACTCTCAACATTATGTGTCTGAAATCGCAGAAATGAAAAATCGCTAAAGTGACTTATGCATAAGGCTGTGGTCCTATCCCTTGGTTATGAAGAAGGTAAGAGGAGTCGGTTGGATGACTCCATTTCGGGGACAGAGATTAAGAACATGTAAGAAGTCGAGATGCCTCATCTCAGATTCACGAAATGCAAATTCGCGAAAAGCACTTTAAGCATAAGCGCTTGGTCTTGGCCATGGTCATATTGTGGAAGGAGCTAGTGTAGAAAATGTTTGTATCGGAGTTTCGGAGATCATGTTATGAAGTGTCGAGACACTTAGACATAGGAATGCCGAAATAATGAAACCCGATTTAAAGGCAAGATTAATAAAAGTCATCCAACGGTGCAGATAAAAATTGAATGTGATCGGAGGCCACTGATGCACGACAAGGTGAAACTGCTAGAAACCATTGATGGCGTCTGCCAGAGAATTCAAAAGAACCTCTGTGTGATCGCCAGAGGAGACGAAGAGTCTCGAACTGCCATAGATGCTAAGGAATCTCTGCATAATAGCTTGTGATGATAGACACAGGGGTTGGACTTCCAGAGAAGTTGAAGAGTGGTGATGATGATCACGCAAAGCACTTGGGCACAGGAATGTTGAAATGTCGAAACCCGATTTAAAGGCAAGATTAATAAAGCTAATCCAACGACGCAGATAAAATTGAAGGAGATCGGAGGGCTACTGATGCACGACATAGTGAAACTGCTAGAAACCATTGATGGCGTCTGCCAGAGAATTCGAAGAGACCTCTGTGTGATCGCCAGAGGAGATGAAGAGTCTCCAAGTTTCGTTTAACACCCAGTGATGATATACACAGGGGTTGAAGTGCCAGAGAAGTTGAAGAGTGGTGATGATGATCACGCAAAGCACTTGAGATGTGGAGGATATTGGCGCGGTATGAGCATGCAGAGGAATGTTGAATCTTGCATGCACAAGATGCACAGAAGCTATATATACACGTACAGAGAAGAGAAGTGGTTACTGTTGCTTTTGGAGTTTGGTGTGGTTGTTGTTGGTGAAGTTGATTCATGTGTGAAGAAGGAGGAGAGTGCAGCAGCTGAATTGAACAGAAGAGGATCTGTGCAGTGAATGGGTATGGCGCACAGAGCATAAAAGACAAAAGAAAGATAACACAAATGATGTGTGCAGGAAGGC